>MU228403.1:898143-917030 GCA_018584345.1 Thuja plicata | reverse complement strand
CAGAGCTCTAATACCAATTGTTGGAAACACTGAGAGGGGGGGGGGTGAATATGTGTTTAACTAATTATTCTATTTTAGAAATTTTAAACATAAATTAATTGAAGCTTAACACAAGAACACATAACACATGATATGATTACAGGGAAACCTTGATTAGAGGAAAACCCCGGTGGGAATTAGTACCCACAAATATTTCACTAGTATAATGAACCTGTTAAAGTTCCTTTGCCCTGTTAGGATAATTCTTTACAATGCAAGATCAATAACCTAGTCAAAGGCCTTACCCTATTAGGATTCTTTTATAAACTGAGGAATCAAAGCCCAAGAGCTCACTGCTTAATGAGAAGGAAGGCTACAACTTCCTGAGAATATATATGCACTATATCCAAAGGTGAACTGATGTATATGACAGATGTCTGATCAGTTCCAGTTATGCGCTTATGCTCTTATCTTCTTTAAGGGCTCTATCTCATACTGACATATTTATACTGCTCTTCTATATCTCTTCTCTACATCTTTTTTCAACATTTCAAATATATTTTTTCATTACATATATATATATGTTTATGCCTAAATAGATGCGACTATAAACAATACCTTAGTCGGCCCAAAAACAACATTCACAATGCTTCCAAACAAATTTTCTTAAGAATGTTTAAAATAATGTTTAATACATGATTACAAACTTACTACAATAGGCACTTAGCCTTTACACAACACAAGATTACACGCTAATAAAAAACCTGAAGTTGGCTCCATACTCTATATTCTGAATTGTTGGTGTACTTGTTCTTTTAGTAACTTATTTGTACTGACATTATGTATCATGCATGTATATGGTAAGCATAAAAACATATCATAGAGCTTATGTCTAAAGGTGCTTAGTCTAAATCGGCCATACGCACGTGCGCTGGTGCTCTGATCATTTGTGTATCTCCGTTCTGTATTATCTTCTATACTTAGTCAATTTCCACTACTAAGTTTGTTGTCAAAACTTTATATGACTTTGTTTCCATAATTACAACACAAAATAAGTCATATAATCATTGGGAGTCAGCTTTCCAACACAAAGGCCCTCCCAACTACCAAACCAGCTTGCAGACACAACAATGCGGAAACATCAACAACAGAGTGAGAGAAGAAACATGGTGCAAGAGCACCTATGAAGTCACCTAAGGTCACCATAGATCCAATCAAAGGAAGAGGTTTAAAGTCATCTCTAAATGTGAATTGGGATGTATTGATACTTTTAATGGAGATTTGTAATAAAGAATGTAATAAATTATTAATAAGTCCTATAAGTCCTGATAAAGGACTTAAGACCAAAAGTGATGTAAGGGTGGCCAATAGTGCCAAATGGGATCTAATTTAGTTAGATGGAGTTAATTAGGTCATAGTATCAATTAGGAATTTAATCCATAAAGTATTTAATAAGTTTTATGCAATAAAATACCAAAAACACAAGTTAATAATTCAAATTTTTGAATATTAATGGCTAGTTGCATTTTGGTGGGAAATTGCATTTAAGAGTCTTAATCACTTTGTAATCACTTCCAACCACTTGGGATCGGCTTTGGAAGTTGGAAAATTGTCTATAAACACCCACGAATGATTGGGAAAGGATATAAATGAATAAGAGAAGGGATTGTATGGCCTATAGGCTGAAAATGCAATAAAATTCATAGTTTCTTGCATATTTTGGTCTCTTATTGTAATTATTTCATGTTTTGATCATTATTGTGCATTATAGGATGTATTTGAAGTTGTTTTTATCCATCTTAGAATCATTTCATTCTGAAGTTTTCTTTCATATAGACAAAGTGCTGTAGATAGCCATTTTCACATTGTTTTCTTAAGCAAAATGGTGTAACCATCCCCTTTATGTTCTAACTGTGACTTGGGGATGGATTTATGACATGTAGCATATGTAATTATGCATAATAATGCAAGAATAAGATAAGTAATATAGATGATCATTGAGATGGGTAAGTTGGAGTGCTTGGGTGCATGAAAAAGCATGGAATTTGATGCCATAAGTATAGCAGCAAAAGATATGGCTCAAGGAGGGCATGTTTTTGTTTGAGGAAGAAAAATTAAATGTCAAAATTATGGTTAATTTATAAGGAGAAGTACTGAAAGTGAGTTTTGGATCATCTTCTAGAAGGCCCTAGTTTTTGGAGCCATTTGGTGAGGGATTTGGATTTTGACCATTTGGGAAGGTTAAACCAATACCATAATCCTTTTTTTTGAGACATAAATAGGAACTTATGAAAGTTATAGTGTCTAGGGATAAGCAATTTTGGTAGTTGCTTTGTAAAGTGGCCCAATTAGGCCTAGTGGAGATACTGGAGTCGAAAATTTTATGAATAGTTGGTCCAAAAGAGTCATATCTCATTTTCACATATGTTGTGTAACTTCCACATCAGTATCTAAATCTACAATTTAATTTTCAAGTGTTTTAGAAAGTCTGGTCCAAAAGTACAAAAATAAAGAAAAATAGGGCTACTAGGGAGGGTTACTTGGGTGTTTGGCTTGTTTGGAGAAATCTGATCAAAGGGAGTAAAGGAAATTTAGAACCTATCTAGAAAAATTGATCTAGTGGTGTTAAGCCCTTCACTAGACTTAGTTTGAGTCTTGAATCCTTTGAAGTCAATTAAGCCCATGTGAGTAAGTGGAATATCTTGGGTACATTGTGAAACCTTGGGGGTTGTCATACAAAGGTGTAGAGTATTGTTTTCCAAGGGCTGGAAGTCTCCAAGCCTCTACATCAATTGGTATCAGAGAAAGTAATATCTTTGGGAGGAAGACAAGGTGTGTATTTCTGAAGAAGAGTTGGAAGACTTTGAAGAAGAGGCTCAAAACATGCCTCTAAAGATGACAAACATGGAGCTTTCTAGGATGGTCATGGAGCAAGTAGAAAAGAAAAAGAGATTGGAAGAAATCATTAAAATATTGACCAATCTTGTTGAGAAGAGGGATTTAGACCCTCATGATGATGAAGGTGAAGAAGAATAGGAAACTGATGAAGAAAGGTTGGATCCTGAGGATGCTAGACTAGTGAAGATCCCGAATGTAGTTAAAGGAGGAGAATCCAAAGTCAGAGAAGAGATCCCAATGTATGATGAGAAGATGTATGAGGAAGTGCTCCTTGATTGGTTTAGTGCTATTGAGAACCACTTTGAATATGAGGACATTGAAGACAAGAATAAATTGAAGATTGCAAAAGAAAGACTTAAGGGTCGTGCATTGCTATGGTGGGATTGCCTACAAGCAGAAAGGTTGAAGAAAAGTCTACCAAAGATCACATCATGGCCTAGAATGATGAGCAAAATGAGGGAGAAGTTTCTACCTAAGGACTACAAGGTTCAACTCTTCAAGAAGATTCAAGGGTTGAAGCAGAAGGACATGGATGTCCAAAGGTATACAGAGGAATTTCACAAACTTTACATCAGAGCCTCTCATGATGAAGATGTGGAAGAGAAGGTGGCTAGATATCTTGGAGGGCTAAGGTACAATATCCAAGATGAAATGAGCATGGCCACACCAAGGACTCTTGAATATTTCTACAAGTTGGCAATGAGCAAAAGACAAGCTTAGAAGAAGACAAGAGAGGCAAGGTAGTTTAAGAAGGAAAACAAAGAAGGGCAAGGGAGTAAATCCAAGCCAAAGACAAAATGAGAAAGGTAAAGAGAAAGTATCAAATTAGAAATGAGAACAAAGAAGTGGTAGAGGAAAGAGCTTCCCTGGAAATTTCTACAAGTGTGGTGAAGAAGGGCACCCATTCTACAAGTTTCCTGAAAGAGAATCCAAGAAGAATGATAAGAGGGTCCAATTGGTCCAAGGAGAAGATGAAACTAAACAACAAGAGGAAGAAGAAGCACACCATGACCATGCATATTCTAAAGAAGGTGAGTGTCTCTTGATGGGAAGGTCACCTATCCAACATATACCCAAGGTATCTATATTTAGAACAAATTGTAAATGCTATGGAAAAATATGCAAGGTTATCATAGATTATGGTTCATTTGACAATCTAGTGTCCTATGAGATGGTAAATAAGTTAAACTTACCTAAATTTCCTATTGGTAGACCATATAGGGCCTCTTGGGTCAGTAATGATCAAAATATTGTAATTAAGGAGAAAGCATATGTAGATTTTTTAATTAGGGGTTATGTTGATAGGGTTCTATGTGATATAGTTCCCATGACATGTTGCCTCATCATCTTAGGGAGACCATGACAGGATTCAAGAAAGACCATTCATTATGGTTTGAAGAATGAGTATGTAGTGCACAAGGAGGGAAGAAAATTCACTCTTAAACCTCTTCCAAGTCAAGTAGAATAAGTTGGTAGCATCATTGTCTTTGGTGCAAAAACATATGTTTATTTGTAGATTCTAAAGTATGAGAATATGGTGACTACAAAGAAGCAGCCTAAGACCACTTTATTGGTCTTGAAGGATGAGTTTTTGGACAGTCATGAGGCATTGAGTGTGAAACAAAAAACAAGGGATGAAGATGGTGTCCTTATTGGCACAATGTGGTGTCCTTTGGAGAAAGAGATGAAGAAAATTGTAGAGGTTTCATTGAAAGACACAAGGAGAGGTCAATCTGATCCAAGGAGGCTATTGCAAGGACAGTTTGTAGGCACACAAGATCACTGTTTGCATCAGCATGATGAAAGATTTGATCTTAGTTCCATTAAATCTTTTGTTTCTCACTCTTTGTTTGTAGGTGTGAAAGGTAAGAGGAAAAAATTATAGGTTGAACAAAGGGCTCACAAGGTGAAGAAGAGAGAGAGGACCACCTACTAGAAAGATGGGAGGCACAAAGACATAGTCCCTTAGTTCTTGGGACAAGAACGTTTTCCAAGGCAGGGTGTATGGTGCAGGAGCACCTATGAAGTCACCTAAGGTCACCATGGTTCCAATAAAAGGTAGAGGTTCAAAGTCATCCCTAAATGTGAATTGGGATGTATTGAGATCTTTAATGAAAATTTGTAATAAAGAATGTAGTAAATTATTAATAAGTCCTAGAAGTCCTGGTAAAGGACTTAAGACCAAAAATAATGTAAGGGTGGCCAATAGTTCCAAATGGGATCTGATTTAATTATATGGAGTTAATTAGGTCCTAGTATCAATTAGGAATTGAATTGATAAAGTATTTAATAAGTTTTAAGCAATAAAATACCAAAAACACAAGTTAATAATTCAATTTTTTGAATATTAACGGCTAGTTGTGTTTTGGTGGGAAATTACATTTAAGAGTCTTAAACACTTTGTAATCACTTCCAACCACTTGGGATCAGTTTTGGAAGTTGGAAAATTGTATATAAACACCCATGAATGATTGGGAAAGGATAGATACAAATTGGAGAAGGGATTGTATGGCCTGTAGGATGAAAAATGCAATAAAATTCATAGTTTCTTGCATATTTTGGTCTCTTATTGTACTTATTTTATGTTTTGATAATTTTTGTGAATTATAGGATGTATTTGAAGTTGTTTTTATCCATCTTAGAAGCATTTCATTCTGATTTTTTCTTTCATATAGTCAAAGTGCTGTAGATAGCCATTTTCACATTGTTTTCTTAAGAAAAATGGTGTAACCATCCCCTTTCTATTCTAACTGTCACTTGGGGATGGATTTTTGACATGTATCATATGTAATTATGCATAATAATGCAGGAATAAGATAGAGAATGCAGATGATCATCGATTTGGGCAAGTTGGGGTGCTTGGGTGCATGAAAATGCATGGAATTTGATGCCATAAGTGTAGCAGAAAATGATATGGCATAAGGAGGGCATGTTTTTGTTTGAGTTAGAAAAAGTACATGTCAAACTTATGGTGAATCCAGAAGGATAAGTTTTGGAAGTGAGTTTTGGGTCATTTTCTAGAAGGCCTTAGGTTTTGGAGCTATTTGGTGAGGGATTTGGAGTTTAACCATTTTGGAATGTTGTGGGTGCAAAAAAATACCATAATACTTTTATTTGAGACATAAATAGGAACCTCTAAAAGTTATAGTGTCTGGGGATAAGTAATTTTGGTATTTTCTTTGTAAAGTGGCCCAATTAGGCCTAGTGGAGATACTGGAGTCACCAATTTTATGCTTAGTTGTTCCAAAAGAGTCATATCTCATTTTCACATATGTTGTCTAAATTAAAAATGGGTATCTGAATCCACAATTTAATTTTCAAGTGTTTTGGACAGTCTAGTTCAAAAGTCCAAAAAACAGGAAAAAAAGGCTACTATGGAGGGTTGCTTGGGTGTTTGGCTTGTTTGGAGAAATCTGATCAAAGGGAGTAAAGAGAATTTATAACCTATCTAGAAAATTTGATCTATTGGTCTTAAGTCCTTCAGTAGACTTAGTTTGATTCTTGAATCCTTTGAAGTCAATTAAGCCCATGTGAGTAAGTGGAATCCCTTGGGTATATTGTGAAACCTTGGGGGTTGTCATACAAAGGTGTAGAGTCTTGTTGTCCAAGGGATGGAAGTCTCCAAGCCTCTACATCAGAACATCATGAATCATTTTCATTAATTGATCAAACTCATTATGTGTCGAGTTGTAAGGCCTTCCCAGTTTCGGCCATATACATTCAATGAATTACAGATTGATCTTCATACATGTGAGGTCATAGACCTGTCTTCCAGATATTTCAATACTTAATCTTCTATCCAAATCTACTATTCTCCAAGAACTTATCTATAATTTCCTCTCAAAAAATGAGAACAAATAAAAAAATATATACAAGAGTCCCTTAAGAGGTCAGCACTCAAATCCATAAGAGAGACCCAGATTTAGGTCCAAATAGATCCCAATGAGAGACCCCACATTAATTACACCACGTAAATTAAATGTAGAAGTCATCTAGATCAAGCTAAACAAATCAGAAGTAGAAAAACTAAGCAAAAACAAAAACTTGGGAGCAGAGATCACTGAGCAATAGGAAAATGACTTGGGCCAAGCATACCCGAGCAACAAAAAACCAACTCAGAACAAGCACACCCAAGCGACAGAAATAACTCGAAACAAGCGAATCCGACCAACATAAAACCAACTTTGAAAAAGTATACCCAAGAAATAGAAAGCAAATTAGAACAAGCATACCTGAGCAACAGGGTAGCAGAGCACTTCACTGAGTAGCCTCCAAACAAGCTAAAGAACAAAAGCAAACATATTTTTGGTTGAGCAGGATTGCCAAGGACCCAAGATGCTCCTGCATAAGAAACCTAGGGTTACAAGAAATGATTCCCCGAATCATGTATCAGGTCTAACCTGAAATGAATCTAACTTAGATTGAGAAATCAAAGATGAGTCCTCAATCAGTCCGTTCTTCCATTTTACCAGATATTCCATGTATTCATTTTCTCTTATACTCCTACCAATTCTTTGTTTCAAAATAAGTTCAACTTCCTCTATCTGTTTCTTAGGATAATCACTTGGTACTATCACTTCTTCATTAGGTTCATGATAGTCATACAAGTCTAAAATATTGAATATCGGTAATATATCCATGTCATCAGGTAATTCAACTTCATAAGCATTTCTACTGTCAAATCTTCTCAGTATTCTGAGAGCACCAAATTTTTTCATCTTCAATTTACCATATGTTCCAACAATAAATCTTCCTTTCTTCAAATGAACCATTACTACATCACCAACATCAAATTTTTTATGTCTCCTTGATCTATCTGCACTATCCTTGTACTTCTGATTACTTTTCTCCAACTTCTATTTTATATCCTCATGCAATGTCTTCATGAATTCAACAAACTCCTCTGCTTCAACACTTGTTTTCTCTTGTGCAACAATATCCCTGAAGTCTCATATACCTCTTGGTTGTGTGCCATGAACAATCTCAAAAGGTGTCTTTCCAGTACTTCTATTAACTGAACTATTGTATGCAAACTTTGCTTTTACCAACATCAAATCCCAATTACTTGGTGTGACTCCAACTAGGCATCTCAACAAATTACCCAAACTTCAGTTTACAACATCTATTTGTACATCAGTCCATGGATGAAATCTAGAACTATACTTCAACTCAGTATCCACATTCTTTCAAAGCGTTCTCCAAAAATAACTAACAAATATACTATCTTGATCAGAGATGATACTCCTCGGTAATCCATACAATCTGACAATCTCCTTATAGAAAAGATCTTCTATATGTACTGCATTTGATGTTTTTCTACATGGTATGGAATGTGTCATCTTAGAAAATATATCCACAAATATAGAATCATTACCTCTTGCTATCCTCGGTAAGACAAGAACAAAATCCATGTTGATATCACTCCAAGGTTTCTCAAGAATAGTAATCGGTGTATACAAATCAGTATTCTAACTTACTCCTTTTTCAACTTGACAAACTCCACATCTTTTCACAAATTTCTAAACATCCTTATATAATCGAGGCCAAAAATATCTTTCCTTAAGCAAACTCAATGTTTTATCAATACTGAAATGTCCAGCCAATGCACTACTATATTTTCCTTAATCAAATTAGTTGTCATTGATCCTCTCAGTATGCACAACTAAAAACCTTTGAACAACATATCTTTCTAAATAAAATAATATTCATACTTGATTGATTTGAATCAGGTGCTCTGCACACTCTCCACTTCTCATAAAAATCAGGATCATTTTCATACAAATGCTTCATGTCGTCAAAACCAAGAACCTCAATTCTCATTTCAATCAAAAAAGATCTTCTTCTACTCAATGCATCAGAAACTTGGTTAGAAACTCCACTCTTATGTTTAATCACAAATGTGAAACTCTGTAAATACTCTATCCATTTCATATGTCTTCGATTCAACTTATTCTGACTATCCAAATATTGTAAAGCCTTATATTCATTATACAACACAAATTCATTTATCATCAAATAATATTTCCATTTCTTCAAAGCTTGAACAATAGCATAGAACTCTTGATCATAGACAAAATATTTACTCTTAGCGTCATTCAACTTTTCACTAAAGAAAGCAACAGGTTTACCTTCTTGAGTCAACACAACTCCAATTGCACTTCCACTTGTATCACATTCAACTTGAAATACCTTATTGAAATCAGGTAAGGCTAACATAGGAAATTCAGAAACCTTCAACTTCAAAGCCTCAAAACTCTTATCATCTCCATGTGTCTATTTGAATTCTCTTTTGTCTCCTCTCATTGTCTCAATCATAGCATTACAAATAGAACTAAAATTTATGATAAACTTCTTGTAAAAAATTACCAATCCATGGAATGATCTTACCTTAGTGACATTCTCAAGTGTAGGCCAACTAAGTATATCTTCAACCTTCTCAGGATCCATCTTCAAACCATCAGCTGAAATCACAAAACCTAAATACACAAGTTCTTCTTTCATGAAGGAACACTTCTTCAATTTATCAACAACTTTTCCTCTTTCAATCTCTGTAATACTTGTCTTATATGCATCAAATTCTCTTCTCTAGTATTACTGAATATTATAATATCATCCAATTATACAATCACACATTTATACAAGAATTTATTGAAAACTTCATTCATTAACCTCATAAATGTACTGAGTGCATTATTTAAACCAAAAGGCATAACCAACCATTCATACAAACCTTCCTTTGTCTTGAAAGTAGTCTTCCATTCATCACCTTCTCTGATTCTGATCTGATGGTATCAACTTTTCAAATAAATTTTGGTAAAATATCTTGCTCCACTCAAACAATCCATTATGTTATCCATTCTCAGTATAGGAAACCTATAGTTCACTATGATCTTCTTGATTTCTCTTGAATCAGTACACATTCACCATTCTCCATTCTTCTTAGGTGCCAATACAACTTGTACTTCACATGGACTCAAACTCTCTTGAATCAATCCTTTGTTTAACAATTCATGAACTTGTCAGTTAAGCTCTTCATTCTCAGTCGGTGTTAACCTATGTGGTGCTTTGTTCGGTAAACTAGCTCTAGGAATCAGATCCATACAATGACTGATATCTCTCATTGGTGGTAAATGACTAGGTACATTATCTGAAATGATCTCCTTGTACTCAGTGAGTAACTTCTAAAGTTCTGCGGGAATGTCATCTTCTAAATTCTTACTCAGTTTGTTAGGAATAAAAGCATAAAAAATATCATTTCTTTTCACATCCCTAACAAAATGTCTACCTTCTGTCAAAAAAACTTTCATAGATTTACAAATCTCACCAACAGATTCTTCAATCAAAGGTAACAAAAATTGTTTCTTACCATAAATCCAAATAGAATATCTATTCAATCTTCCATCCTGTATAACATGTCTATCATATTGCCAAGGTCTACCCAACAAAATATGACAACTATCCATAGGCATAATATCACACAAAACCTTATCATACTATTTTCCAATTTTAAGATTCACAAAACATTGTTCACTCACCATTAATGTGTGCTCATCCTTGATCCATGAGATCTGATAGGGATTTGGATGCTTCATCCTTTCCAACTACAACTTTGTGACCATTTCCATAGATGCCAGATTCTCTGAGCTTCCACCATCAACAATTACCTTCCAAACTTTGTCTACAACTCTACATCTGGTCTTGAATAAAATTTTCTTGATAGGATCTTGCTTATCATTTTCACTCCATAATATCCTCCAGATCATGAGATTTCCTTCCTTCTTAGCTTTATTCGATGATTCCTCTTGCACCAAAGCATTTCTACTACTACTACCAATCTTCTTTCTTGCATGTGTACACTCAAAATATTTATGTCCTTCTTCACCACAATTGTAACAAGTTACTTGGAATCCTCTTCTACTATAACCACCTCGGGAGTAATTTTCTCTTCCTTGGTATGAACTTCCACCTTTCCATTCAGTTTTTCCTTTGTCTTGAAATGTGTCTAAAATTGACTTGTCTAGTTCAGATCTACTATTTTCACCATGAGATCTACCTCTTCCTCTAGGGAATCTACCACCTCTGCCTCTTTATCTTTGTTCATATCTTTTGTTCAACTTCTCCTTAGTTTTTAGGGAAAATTGATAAGCCTCCTCAATGATTTTTATCTTGATCAAGCCGATCTCATCTTGTATGGAACTTTTCAATCTATTCAGATATCTTGCCACTCTTTTCACTTTATCTTCAACATTTCCATATCTGATGTCCAATATATAGAATTCCTAAGTGTAGTCTTTTACTGATCTATCTTTCTGCTTCAAACTTTGCATTCTCTAAACTAGGTTAATTTAATAATTACAAGGTAGAAACCTGCCTTTCAATTTGTTTACTATCTTATCCCATACCTTTATTTTTTCTTTACCTTTCTTCTTTCGATCCAATTGCACATGCTCCCACCATAAGGATGCATGTCCTTTCAAATTTATGCTTGCAATCCTCACCTTCTTGTCCTCTGATACATTCTCATATTCAAAATACTTTTCCATCTTAGTTATCCAGCCAATCAATTCATTAGAATCCAATTTTCCACTATACTCAGGAGGATTAAACAGAGGTGTAGATTTCAAACTTGTCAATGCTCCTAGGAATCTCTCTTCTTCCTGATCCATCACAGGTGCAGGTGCAACTTCACCTTGAACTTCTTCAACTTCATCACCACTGACATCCTCAAGATGTATTCCTTTGTGCAGGGCTATCTCAACAGCTTCCAATCTAGCAACAATCTATCTAAGTATATCAGCTAGACATGGATCTGCATTTCCTCTCCCATGAACCATCTTGAATCCCTCTGCAATTTTAGGTTAGATCTCAATTTGATACCCCACAACAATATCACCAATAGGGTTAGGGTTTACAAGAAGGAACTTAGATCTCACCAATTCTATGATACCACCTAACGGAAGGGGGGATGGCATGAGGACCAAAGGCCCTTCCAACTACCAAACCATCTTGCAGACACAACAATGTGGAAACAACAACAACAGAGTGAGAGAAGAAATGACAAGAATCCTTTTCTTTAATTGATCAAACTCATTACATGTCGGGCTGTAAGGCCTTGCTGGTTTTGGTACATTAAATGAATTATAGATTGATCTTCATACATGCAAGGTCATAGACCTTCCTTCCAGATATTTCAATACTTAATCTTCTATTCAAATCTACTATCCTCCAAGAACTTATCTATAAATTCCTCTCCAAAACTAAGAACAAAGAAACAAATATATATAAGAGTCCCCCAAGAGGTCGGTTCTCAAATCCATAAGAGAGACCTAGATTTAGGTCTAAACAGACCCCAATGAGAGACCCCACATTAATTGCACCACATAAATTAAATGTAGAAGTAGGCCAGATCAGGATAAACAACTCGGAAGTAGCAAAATCAAGCAACAACTCTGGAACAAAGATCACCGAGCAACAGGAAAATGAATCGGGCCAAGCATACTCGAGCAACACAAAACCAACTCAGAAAAAAACACATCCAAGTGATAGAAATAAATCAAAACAAGAAAACCTGAGAAATAGAAACCAACTTGGAACAAGCATACCCAAGAAACATAAAGCAACTCAAAACAAGCATACCTGAGCAACAGGGTAACAAAGTACTTCACCGAGAAGCTTCCAAACAAGCTAAAGAATAAAAGAAAACATATTTTTGGTTGAGCAGGATTGCCGAGGACCCAAGATTCTCCTACATTAATATCTTATGTTTCAACAAATTTGACATTCGGTGTAGATGGTTGTAACTTGACCATTCATGGGACCGAAAGTTTTACTTTGGACTCAGTGGTTAAAGCCAACCAAGTGACCAATATCGTGAAAGATATATTCTCAGTGTTCACAATTATATTTTGAAGACATGAATTGTTGAAATAATGGAATGGTGTATATTGAGAGGGGAGGGGTGAATCAGTACCCTTTAAATTTTTTATAAATTAACCCTTAGTTCTCTGTTCTTGAATTACCGACCATATTGATTTTCTACCTTATGCATGTAATATAAAAACATAAACTTAATTGTATGTAAATATTCATGAAATGTAGTTACACATGACACAAGAATTGGTAACATAGAAAACCCTTGTTAGAAGGTAAAAATTGTGGTGGGGATGAAACCCACAAAGCTTCCCTATCTACAGAATGGAAGGTGCCGGTTAATGCTACAAGTGTGATCACTTCTGATGATCTTACCTTGTTAGGAGTAACATTTTAGACTAGTTAGGTCTACTCGGTTAAGATATTTAGCAAAACTATTAAGTGTGCACTCGGTTAAGAGATTTAAAATAAGACTATTAAGTCCACCTTCTTAAAGGATTTCTTCTATTGCTATAATTATTAGAGAGTAGTAAAAACCACTTGTTGACCTGATGGTATGCAATCCAGAATTGCTGAATATAGATCCTTTAAGTTCATAATGTATATGTATCACCTATAGTGATTGATTAATACCTCTATTTTTCACGGTAGCCTTGAATCTTGTTCTTCATAACTGAATTTTGTCTTTTGTGTCCTTCTACATGAAACTCTCTGTCTAATCCCTAGATGTCTGTTGCGGCTACAATCATCATGTTCTAATTTATTACTACATATATTTATACAATGTATTAACCTATTTAGGTTTCACACTTTACAATAAAAACTCTATGATCAAAGGTTTACAAATTTACCTAGATCTCCTAGTTTGCATGTTTACAATCAGTTAGACTGATTAAATCAATTACATATTCTTTACTTGTTCCTCAAGAAATGATTTTATAGCTAAGCATAAAGCTAATAATTAAACTGAAGTGTTTTATCTGTCGTGTAACTCAGATCCACATTTCTCAGAAATAAAACTGTCTCTTGGTAGATTGGTGCTTGATCTACTATGTAGTCTTTTCTTGGTGATGTCTCTAAACTATTTGTCAGTTTACTCTATAAATTGTGTTCTCGGTTTAAACTGTAAACTGTCTATCAGTGATAGTGCATATCAGTGTTCATTGATATCTATGTTCACTGCACTAATATTTTCAGTGACCATTGTTCTTGACTGAATGTTGTCACTTAGTGATTGTGTTACCGACAGTCAAAAAATTGTTTCCTTTTATGCCAATGACAAATATGATCCTCTAGGATTGTAAACCCTCCCCCTTTGGCATTATTATGAAAAACTGATATGTGCAAACTAAAATGTTCAGTATCTACTCCAAGTGTATACCTTGTCAATGACTCCCCATATGTGCATGCCTCAGTATGTACATATTTCTCTTTTGTATATTTCCCTCTTTGGCCTTTGACATGTGACATGTTTTCATCTTTTGTACATTTTCCCCCTTTCACTTCTATACATATAATATCCCCCTATATCACCCTTATACATATAGTTTCCCCCTTTCACATATAATTTCCCCCTTTTTTTGAAAATAATGACAAAGGTGAAATACTTACAGCTTGTCAAGTATGTTGGAATGGGATTTTTGAATATCTTCCATTATCTTCTCCCATTGCTCTTGGAGGTGCTCAAGGGTCATGTATTCCAAAGTGAGTCTTACGTGCATGTCATATATACTTTCTGTAATAGACATTTCTAAGGTGGCAATCAATGCTTTTGCCAAAGTCATATGTTTTAATAGCAGTGTGAGATTCAAGAGTAACATAGCTTGCAGCTTGGTTACCTCATCTCTGATTGTGCTTTCAGCCCTTTCAAGTTCTAGTCTCAACCATTTTTCTTCTACAATCTTCTCATAATGCAACTAGAATGCATTTTCTTCAGTTGTGAGACCTGTGCACTAGCCTTAAGATCTTCATCTATTTTGGCTATCTTTTCACTATGCTTGGTAGTGAAATTCTCTATTGTGCACAACTTTTGAACTATTTTAACTACTTCTGATATTATGCGTTCCATTGTAGTAACTAATTAAGAAAGTTTTACCTTTTGTTTTGCCACTTCTTGGCTGATTTTCTCAGTTAATTTGTATTGACACTTCTGCTCAGCACGTTCCTCAATGACCTTGTCTGCATCTACATTCTGTGATGTAATGACGTCAGTGAGAACTGTTAATTGATCAAGTATTGGTTCATTTTGATCAATGTCGGTGTTAGGAACAATCTGCAATAATATTTCTTTTGTGCTCTCTAGAACTTGTGAGTTATTGTGCTCCTTTTTGAGCTTGTCCTGTATTGCCTTTCTTTTACAGAGTTCTCCATACTTTTTAAGTGATTCAGGGTCCAATGTTCTAGGATCACAGTCTGGTATATCAAAAATTTCATCTAATGTTACCCGAGCTTTTTTCTTCTTCTTCTTATTTGTAAGAGTGCTAGAAGTAGGGGAATGAAGGACTATTGCATGTTCCTTCTCTTATCTGTTGATTTTGGTGATTATGTGGGAGGTGTGTTTCCTTTTGTATGCTTCTTGGTATTGACCTGTTGGTCGGTAGTATACATCTCTACATCAACCTTATCTATTTCTACAGTGTTTTCTCCTTTGGTGTTTTTATCTGTGGCATCACCCGGTTTCTCCTCTCCACTTATTTCTTTCTGTTCTTCATTTGTATCCTTTTTCTTCCCTTGATCATCACCTATGTCCATCAGTGTATTTACATCAGGTTCATGTGTCTTCTCCTTTGCCTCTGTAATGATATTGATACCTTGTATCAATAATGGTATGCCAACTGGTATATTTCCCTGTGCAATATCCATGGTATCCATTTCCTTTTCTTTCTTGGTAGCATTAGTTGCATCTTCATCCTTCTTGGGATCACCATCATAATCAATAAGTGTTATATCTTTGATTATGATATTTTTTGTATCCCCTAATGATTATAAAATATGAGGTACATCATCCATGGGCTTGCTTGCCTGTGTTGTCAAATCAATTAGATTGATGTCCTCAGTGTCATTTATGAAAATGTGTTCCAGTCTTGGTGTAGCCTCTTTCTCTTCATAGTGAGGGGTTTCAGTAAGAGCCAATACCTTCTTGGGGGCATTGCATATTTCATTCCATGTCTCATTGCTTTTTGTATCAAGCTCTACTAATCTTCCCTCTATTACTTTGTAAGCTCTAATCTTTGCTTAGAACTTCTTTGCATGCTTCTTCATCATTTCATCAATTTCTTCAACTTTTTACTCAAGTGGCATGATTGTAACTAGGGATCTTTCCCTTATCTATTTCTCAGTGTGTAAGGCATATGTCCATCTTGCTGATATCCTGTCACTAAGCTCTTGTGGCATTTTCTTATTGAATTGAATTGGTACATACTTGTATGCTACCATTGCCTTTATTATGGCTTCTTCTATTTTGGTTTGATCTTCGGGAGGCAAGGTTAGCCATTTTCTTATCTTCTGATATGATATGCTTTGAGTGTCAATGATTGATTATGTAACTTCATCAACTATGTGAAGAACCTTGAGATTTTCTATTTGAACTCCTTGTTCTTTCTCATCCTTCTCAGTATCTTCCTTATACTATTTACCTTTGATGTATTTTCTTCTTTTCCTCAGTGCTATTTTCCAAGTTTGAGGCTTTCTCTTATAAGTCCTCACTATACCTGTAGACGTCCAAAATTGTCCTTATATTAATTTAATTAATATTCCCATAACATTATAATTAATTTTAATTAATTAATTATATTTGTTATATTCTTCTATCTATTTAATTAAATTTATTTAATTAAATATGATTCATTCTCCTAAGTATTTGAATCTAATTTAAATACTATCCCTTTTAATGTATTAAAGCTTATTTAATACATTATCCCTCCATAAATCCCCTTTTAAATAAATTCCAAATTTATTTATTTCCCCACATTTCTAATATTCTTCTAAACCACAATTAATTCAAATTAATTTGGATTAAATTTAATAAGACCTATTAATTCCACCTAGAGACCTATTAATCCTACCTAGAAACCTACCCTATTCCTATTCTATTCCTACCCTACCCTACCTATTCCTCTTAATAAACCTACTTCCTCACTTAAGCACACACTAATCACACTTAAAATGTGATTCCTACTCTTTTTAGCACTAATGGGATGCTCACACGTGTGAGAAACTCCTCAAAAAGGAAGCCACCAACTTCCTTAAACACAACCAATCTTTTGTCCCCCACTCCATTCCCCAAGTGTTGCTCACACATGTGTGAGAAAACCTTGAGCCTCTCAAACCTTAAAGGCTAGAGTTGACTTTTGCATGRCTTGTCCTCTTKCCCTTGTGYCCTCTATGTGGCATCTATGTGGATGCCACATATGATCCACCTCATCCAAGTCCTTCCCTTCCCTCCAAAACTCTATAAATAGAGGCTCTTGCCAAGAGAAAACCATCTCTCATTTATGCATTGTTATGATGCTAAAATAGCTTTAGAATTCTTATCTCATTGTTCTTGTTCATGCTTATAGTTCATAGTTGAATCTAGATATCACATGTTAGGATAATGGAAAATGAACTTATTTCTATTGTCTTATGCATATCATCTTAGTATAGTTTCTTGAATCTTCATCTTAGCATTAGTCTTGCATTGGCATTCATGATGAAGGCTTGAGACAAGTTTTCAATACTTGTTCTTGAGCTCTTCATTCATCTCATTAGTTTGCATCTTTGTTTTCATCCATGGATCAAGTGGGATTGTAATATTGTGTTGGGAGAGCACACCCACAATTCTCTAAGAGAAAATCAACAAGGTCTTGGGTGCCCTTTTTTAGCTCATCGGAGGTTGTGATGGAATCACTTGTTGTTTTTGTAGTATGCTTTAGATATGTATAATGTGGTTATTTGATGTTTATCTCTAACGTTTGCATGTATGAGCGTGCTCCCAACAGGTTTTTCATCATATACATTTTGGCACACCCGGTGGGACGGACACGTCTCTAAAATTCTTTGTTTCTTGTCTAAAATTCGCTCAAAAAAGCAGATCGACGTCTCTGAGACACACAGAGGCATTTTCGTAAACGCCGGTTTAACTTGGATAGTCGTTCGACATTTCCGTGAAAAGGCATCTCTGATCTGAATCGACGTCTCTGCCTGTTACTTATATTTTGAATTTTTCTTGACCCCATCTTTCATTTATCAAGTTTATCTGGTGTTTCCTGCTGTTTTTCTACATTTCAACTTTCTATTTTTTAGCAGAAATCAATTTTACAAGCAGATATAATGGCAAAATTTCCTTAGGAACACTATTTCTTGATAAAATAAAGAAAAATAATAGTTTTTTAAGGGTCAATTTGTTTCAAAATAGGTTTTTGGGCAATTTTAGAAGGTCACTAAAAAGGTCAAAATAACTTATTGTGTTCTATTTTGTGTTTACAGGCAAATCAGCGTCTTCAAAAATGCTGGTTCATAAACCAGCGTCTGCGACACAGAAATCGGCGTCTGCACCTGGAAATAGAATTGGCGTCTTTGACCTGTATCGGCGTCTACGCCTGTTTTCCAGAACTTGTGTTTTTTAACACATTTTAATATTCCAAACTACTAACAAGTGCATGCAGGTTCTGTTATTAGATTTTTTGAAAAGATATTAATGAACTTGTATGATTAAACACTTGTTTTAAATGCAAATTTGGTAAAATGAACCTCACATCAATCTTGAATGCATAAGGGAATGAACATCATACAATCTTGAATGACATAAGGCAAAATAACACACCTTTTTAAATGCTTTCCTTCTTGTTATGTGGGAAACAAATTGAACTTGCATGCCTAATCACACTATTGTGTCTTTTGTTTAGATAGAAAACACATAGTTTCTCTAATTAGGTTCAATTTGGAAAATGAACTCTTTTTGGTGTGTTTGAAGAAGTGTTTCTCAACACTTCTTTCGAGCTATTTGTCTTTAGTTTAAATCCCTTTAATTAAATGATGCTTTGATTAAACTATAGCCGTATCCTCTCCCCTCGCCTTCGCAGATCTTGGGTGAAGAGAAAGCTTAGCTTAATCAAGCCTCTAGAGAGGCCTATCTAGAGGGAGCGCTTCCCCTTTAGAGG
>MU228403.1:873017-898043 GCA_018584345.1 Thuja plicata | reverse complement strand
TTATTTCTATTGTCTTATGCATATCATCTTAGTATAGTTTCTTGAATCTTCATCTTAGCATTAGTCTTGCATTGGCATTCATGATGAAGGCTTGAGACAAGTTTTCAATACTTGTTCTTGAGCTCTTTATTCATCTCATTAGTTTGCATTTTTGTTTTCATCCATGGATCAAGTGGGATTGTAATATTGTGTTGGGAGAGCACACCCAAAATTCTCTAAGAGAAAATCAACAAGGTCTTGGGTGCCCTTGTTTAGCTCATCGGAGGTTGTGATGGAATCACTTGTTGTTTTTATAGTATGCTTTAGATATGTATAATGTGGTTATTTGATGTTTATCTCTAACATTTGCATGTCTGAGCGTGCTCCCAATAGGTAGGTTTTCATCACATACAATACCTTTCTTAACCGGTGGTGAGTCTGCATCTTTGGTAGTCTTACTCTATGTTCTTGATGTAGCTATCACATTTGCTACCTTTTCCTTCTTGGCTGGTGGTGCATTTGACTCAGTAGACTCAGTGTCACTCAATTTTTCACCTTCACCGACAGGTGACTGTCCCTTGGTGACATCTTTTTCTAAATCTTTATCATCTATCGAAAGTTTCCTCTCAAGTGTTTTTATGATTTTATTCTTCTTTTGGTCTATCTTCTTCACTACTAGGCCACTTTCGGTTCTATCCTTAGCTTCCTCATAAGTTTCAAATCTGACCAATGATTTGTCTACTACCTCATTCAGTAATGCTTTAATATCATTTGTATCTTGATAAATGTTGATCACATAATCAAGTGGTGGTAACCATGATGTTCTTGGTATAGCTGGTTTGATTAAAGTGGTTTCAGTATCCACTATGAAACATATGTCATCTTTATACTGTTCCACCAGTTGTGCAGGGGTCCTCATTCTCTTCTACATTCTGTCCTTGAAGGTAGTGAAGTATTGTTCCATTACTTATGTAAAGTTTTCCCCTAGTGACTTCATATACTCACTAATTTGTGTTGTTATTGGTCGGGTTGTGTCCCGATTGACATTACCGACAGATGGGAAGAAATTATAGAAATAGAAATATATGCACATGAGGAGTGAACCAAACTTACATGAATTATATCTAGCTGATCTAATAGTCCTCATGTTCTCCTCCAGTTGCTTCAGTAGAAGCTCAGATAAGTCTAGTTGTAATCCCTTCTTCACAATCTTGTAGGTAGTGTCAACAACTCCACATGATATGCTATTCAATCTTCTAGCTCGGAATACCTTTTATCCAAGTACACATGCACCAAACTTCATCTATGGGTTGGTGATGGAGTTAACCTTTAAACCTCTTCCATCCCATACTGCACCTATCATCTTTTCAATCTTAGGGTGAGAAGGATATTTTAGGGCTTTCACCTTATCGGTTACTGGATAACTAGTTATTACATGAATCACATCCTTAGTGATTGGTTTCGGTTCATCCAACCACATTTTCTTGTCATGTACTCGGCTGAGTACTATCTGAATCCACTTAGTTTTGAACTCTTTCAGAAACATTAGGGAATTTTTTAACCCTTTTAACTCAATGTGTTTGTGTTCATCCTTAAGGATTCCATATGTGCAAAGCTTCTTGTAAGCTTCTTCAACCTCAAGATCTATGATCTTTACAACTTTGAAGTGGATATATGCTTGGACGTCTTCAACTAGCAAAATCCTAGGAGGTATACTTGAGAACACTCCTTGGTCGTCAGGTTGTGAAGCAACCTTATGGAAAAATTTATATTTGGGCTCTTCACAGGTAGAGTTCTTGATTAGGTTGACCTTCTTGTCCTTTGCATTCTTGATCTTGGAAACTCGTGAAGTGGTTTCCATATTTATTCAAATTAGGGCTTCTATAAATGAATTGTGAGCTCGGTAAGTCTTGGTACTTACGTGCTCTTTACTGTAGATTTTGAAATCTGTTTGGAATCACCTTTGAATCTACTGTTGATCAATCTACAAACTCATTACTTTTGGTCACTCTCCTTCACTCTGCTTCACTCTGCTTCGTTCTGTTGTTTTCTCATGTTTGCATGGTGAATGAATGAGCTCTTCGATGCCTTATTTATAGAAAATGACCTAAGTGGCTTAATTAATGCTTTAGCTACCACTTAGTAACTGAGACACTCGGGTATCATACCAAATTCATCCTTAGTCATATATATAATGCTCAGGGTAAGTTACAACTTAGTTGTGATTTTCACATGTTCACCGATGGTGCTCGGTATGTAGCAGAGACTTGATTATCTTTTACATGATTACCGATGATGCTTGGTTTATATTGACAACTTGGATTTTATATGTACACCAATGATGCTTGGTGTGTATTGACTGATGGGATTGGATTCAAAAAATCATAAAAAGTAATAGCATAGTGCATCTTCATTCGTGCTAATTTAGCATATTATCAATGAATATTGGAACTGATGTAAAATATAGCTTTGTATAGTGCAGTTCCATACTTGTTTTCTTAGGTGGGAGTGGTGATAACACTAGATCCATTGGATGAGGTGTCACCAATTGCAGTTCTTGGTCCAACATCATCTTTGCTTGAAGCTTTCCTCCACATTTGATTTCTTATTCTCCTGATGTCTTCAATAGTGTTCTCATTAGAAAATGTGCTTGACCCTGTCACTTGATCTCTGCAGTCCTTTGTTAGATGACCAACCTTATGATAGTGTAAGCATTCCATTTTGGAGTTAGTCCAATTCCTATACCTTTGTATCCATTTCCTCATACAGTCTCAGCTATGTATCCATATCTACCACAAGCTGTGCAATTTTCCCATGTGTTGTAATCCCAAATATATGAGTTACCGACTCTTCTCGGTTGATAAGCATTTTCTTGTTCTTTTGGATTCCATGCTTGCATTTTATTTTTCCTACATTCCTGAGATGTGTGGCCATGCATTTTGCAAGTAGAATTTTTTTTTTCCATGTAGGATTCCTTCTTTGGTTGGTTCACCTTATATTTGCATTCATGTGCTTTGTGTCCATGCTTGTTACAGTTATAACATTTACCTATGAATGTAGAAGTAGATTTAGGAATACCTTTAGCTTTACTCCTACAAACATTTGATGTGTGGCTTGGTTTTCCACAGTGATTACATGACTACTTCTTTGCTCTTGGATTTGTGTAGACATCTTTGTGATCAGCTTGGTTTTATGATTCTCCATGCTTGGTATACCCTAGACCAGTATTTTTGTTGAGTCTTCTTTGTCCATTCAAAAAATCATCCATTCTTTTTGTGCTTTCTTCATCTTTCTTGATCATATCATTATGTTGTTTTTGAATCCTTACTTCATGCTTTAGTTTCTCATTTTCTTCTCTTAGTTCACCAATAGCTTCTAATTTCCCATTGAGTTCTATGTTCACTCGGTTTTCCTCATGAATCATAAGAACTATTTGATTGGTGATCTCATGATGATGTTAAGTCTCTCTCTCTCTCTCTCTCTCTCTCTCTCTCTCTCTCTCTNTGTCTCTCTCTCTCTCTCTCTCTCTCTCTCTCTCTCTCTCTCTCTCTCTCTCTCTCTCTCTCTCTCGTAGCTTCTCAGTGATCTTCCTCCTATCATCAATAGCTAATGTTCTTTCTTGTTCAGCTTTTCTAGCATTATTCATAACATCAATTATTCTTACCATCTGTGTATCTTGACCAATTTGTAGTACCTTTACTTGTTCTATTAGATGTTGATTGATTTCATTCAGACTTGTAATGCTTCTTTTAGATGTGTCTGATGTATTGCTATGTGTAGATCTTGACGACTCAAACAAATTAGGTATCTCTTCTTCATGATATTCTATTTCATTGCAACAAGATGCCATAAATTTTCTTTCATCTAGTAGCTCTCTCACCTTGATTATTGCTTCTTTGTATTATTCATAAAATATCTGCATCTGCAACTTCTGATTTTCAATATTCTTATCAAGCTAATACCTTTCCATTGTATGATCTTTTCTCTCAAGTGATTTAAACTTTTGCAAATAAGATATCTAGCTATGATACCAATTGTTGGAATAATGGAATGGTGTGTACTTAGAGGGGAGGGGTGAATCAGTGCCTTAAATTTTTTTATCAATTAACCCTTAGTAATTTATTCTTGCATTACCAACCATATTTATTTTCTACCTTATGCATGTAATATCAAAACATAAACTTAATTTCATGTAAACATTCATGAAAAGTAGTTACTCATGAAACAAGAATTGGTAACACAGAAAACCCTTGTTAGAAGGTAAAAATTGCAGTGGGGATGAAACCCACAAAGATTCACTATCTGTAGAGTGGGAGGTGCTGATTAAGGCTATAAGTGTGATCACTTCTGATGATCTTACCCTGTTAGTAGTAAAATTTTGGATGCATTAGGTCTACTGGGTTAAGAGATTTAGAAACACTGTTAAGTGTGCGCTCAGTTAAGAGATTTACAATAAGATTGTTAAGTTCACCTTCCTAAAGGATTTCTTCTATTTGCTAAAATTGTAAGAGAGTAGTAAAAAATACTTGTTGATCTGATGGTATGCAATCCTAAATTTCTAAAATAGAGATCCTTTAAGTTCACAATGTATATGTATCACCTATAGTGATTGATTAATACCTATGTTCTTCTCGGTAGCCTTGAATCTTATTCTTCATAACTGAATTTTATCTTTTGTGTCATTCTACATGAAACTCTCTGTCTGATCCATATATGTCTTCTACGACTACAATCATCATGTTCTGATTGATTACTACATCTATTTATACAACATATTGACCTATTTAGGTTTCACGCTTTACAATAAAAACTCTATTATCAAAGGTTTACAACTTGACCTTGATCTCCTAGTTTGCATGTTTACAATCAGTTAGACTGATTAAAACAATTACATATGCTTCACTTGTTCCTCAAGAAATAGTTTTACAGCTAAGAATAAAGCTAATTATAAAACTAAAGTGTTTTATCTAACATGAAACTCAGATCCACATTTCTCAGAAATAAAATTGTCTCTCCGTAAATTGGTGCTCAGTCTGCTCTATAGTCTTTGCTTGGTGATGTCTCTAAACTATCTGTCAGTTTACTCTGTAAACTGTGTTCTCAGTTTACACTGTAAACTCTCTGTCAATGAGAGTGCATATCAGTGTTCACTCCACTACTATTTTCGGTGATAATTGTGCTTGACTGAATGCTGTTACTCAGTGATTATGTTACCGAGAGTCCAAAAACTATTTCCTTGTATACTAATGACAAATATGATCCTTTAGGATTATCATGAATTACATATAGGTTAGTGGAATATAATAATTCATAAATGTTAAGGATCTCAAAATAATGTTTGTATCAATTTATAATCTATGGCATTGTGCTAAGAACCCGATATCTTTCACAAGGAGGAGACTGAGTAGTTTCAAAAAATATAGTCCTTTCTGAGAGGAACATCTCAAAATGCAACCATTGGATCTTGCTACAATTTTAGTATGTTGTTAATAGCCAAGTTGTAAAGCCTTCCACTGGAGTGATCGAGAAAATATTGCACGGTCCAAAAGTTATGAAGGACTGTGTACGGGTCTACATGGAAATCCAACAAGTATCCAATTTGTAGAAGAATTTCTTCAAAGAATAGAATAAAGGAGTTAGTAAGGCCATGTCACATGTAAAATATAAATGATAAGTGTGGAGCGTGTGATCAGACATGATAAAACTCAAAAATCCCAAAAGATATGGGTTATTCAGAATGTGGAATCATTCCCTCTACATGAGAAGACCGTGTCAATAAAGGGAAACTAACTTTAATGAAATGATGAATATAAAAGATAACGGAGGACACCTGGTAGCTACTTCCTAGTGGAATGATTTTATCTACATCATGACTTCAAAAATTGACAAGGAGAGAATATATTGTTGGAATAGTCCCAAGGATAACTGAGAGGAGGGGGGGGGTGAATCAGTTATTAGTCAAATTAATTCTTTTCTCTTTCCTTAATATTATTTGATATAAAGTAAATGCACGTTCAGAAAACACAATAGAGTAGTCAATAATTTTATTATGGGGAAACCAAATGGGCAAAAACCCCAATGGGAATTAGCACCCACAAATAACTGCACTAGTTTATAATGATCCCTATTAGAAGATCTTACAATCTTGTTAGGAGTTGATCTTTACAATGCAAGAAGTACAAAGACTTGGTTAAAGGTTGGACCCTGTTAGGAGTCTTTTACAGATAACCCTGTTAAGGGTGAGGACTCACTGTCCAATAGCTCACTGCTAAGATGGTGAAGGCTACAACCTTTAGTATAATAGATATACACTATATCTAATAAATTAACTATTTGAGTAGACCTGCTATCTTGATCAGTTCCAATGAATTGCAATCAACTTCCGTTTCTTCACATAGATCTTCAACTTATTCTCTCTGACTTTCCGCTCTTCGCTGTCTTTTCTTTTTTCACTTCATTTTTGACACTTAGTGAACATAAATGAACTGCTATATGTATCTTCACCAAGGGTAAGGTCACAACGGTATCTGGAAACACTTCATCAACTTCCTTGTCAGCTCAACCAAGCACACAATACAAATTAGGACCGCACAACTAAAACTGAATAGACGCGATGCTTCACAAAGTCGTCTTCACCAAATTAACTCTAACATCACGATTCTGTTGAAACACATTTAGCACCTTTAGATAATTATCTTTAGCTCATAACTAAACATGAATACAAACACACATATCCCAAAGATAGACACAAATCAAGCAACACTATATTTACATAGGCTCTTAACAAATAAACTCTAGAATCTGTAACTGCCATAACTGACTAATCATAACTCAACTAAAACTACATATCTGACTCAGCGTGAATGCACATAGCAACTAGAACATGTATACACCATGGAAATAAAAACACATAGCTCTAAAGCATCTATACTTATAATTGCATATAGGATACCCGCTGTATATTATATGTTGTCATCAATGGCAAACATACAATCAATTATTTGCATAGAAGCAAATATCCAACAATCTCCCCCTTTAACATTGATGGAAACATATGATATCATCAAATTAAAGTGTCTTCCTTATTTTTACAATCTTCTCAATATCCTCATCAAGGGTTCCTCTTCACTGCTGTTGCTCTGTATACTCCCCCAAAGTATATGCTCCCCCTTACTAATACTCCCCCTTTAAGATCAATGACAAAGGGTGTTAAACACCATTAGGCATAGGTACTACTCTAGAAGTAGAGTAGTCAACCATTCATCAGTCACCAAGGACTGATGTTCTTGTTGCAAGTTCTAATCAGACTCAGGAAAGGGAATTACTCCCAACTTCTCCTTGAGATACTCAAAAGTATCTTTTGATAGAGGCTTTTTAAAATATCAGCTAGTTGTTCTTTAGTGCTTACATAGTCCAGCTTTACTTCTTTGTCTATAAATTTTTCTCTTAGGAAGTGGTATTTGATCTCAATGTGTTTTGTCTTTGCATGCATCACAGAGTTCTTTGACATATTGATAGTACTAGTGTTGTCACAGTGAATAACAATAGGATAATCAATCTGAATACCGAAGTCCTTGATCATCTGTTTGATCCAAACCATTGTTGAAAAATTCAATGCTACTGCAACATACTTAGCTTCTGTTGTTGACTGAGAGATACAATTCTGATTTTTACTTGTCCAAGTGACCAGCCTGTCTCCAAGAAATACTGCTCCTCCTGATGCGCTCTTTTTATCATCAACACAACCTGCCTAATCTGCATCTGTATACACATGAAGTTGTATTTTCTCTAAGATAGGATACCATAAACCATAGTCTATAGCTCCCTTTAGGTATCTAAATATTCTTTTTATTTCCATTAGATGATTTTGCTTGGGTTCAGCTGCAAATCTTCCAACAATGCCAACAACATTAGAAATGTCAGGTCTAGATTGAGTGATATATATGAGTTTTCCAATCATATACTTGTATAAGGTTTTGTCAACTACTATGGAATCATCATCTTTAAAAAGCTTGCATCTTGTTATCATGGGGGTGATTACAGGTTTGCAATCTTCCATCTTGAAGGTCTTTAATATCTCCTTCACATACTTAGACTGATTTATGAATATGCCTTTGTTCATTTGTTTTACATTCAATCCAAGAAAGTATTTGATAGGTCCAATCATGCTCATTTCAAATTCACTTTTCATTTCTTTGGAAAATTCTGCACTAAGTTTGTCATTACCTCCAAAGATAATATCATTACAAGCAGTAGTCCTTCATTTGTCTCTCTTATAAATAAATTACAGTCTGCTGCTCCTTTTTTGAACCCTATCTTTGTTAAGTAACCATCAAGTCTCTCATACCATGCTCTTGGGGCTTGTTTAAGTCCATAAAGTGATTTCTTTAATCTGTAAACCATGTCTGGTTTATCTGAAAGTTTGAATCCTTTAGGCTTCTCTATGTAGACTTCTTCCTTGAAGTCACCATTCAGAAATGCTGATTTGACATCCATTTGATATACTTTAAAGTTCTTGAATGTTGCATAGGCCAAAAACAACTTGATAGCTTCAAGTCTGCTCACAGGGGAAAATGTATCAGTGTAGTCTATTCCTTCTCTCTACGCATATCCTTTGCATACTAATCTTTCTTTGTTCCTTACTACTGTGCCTTCTTCATTCATTTTGTTCGTGAATATCCACTTAGTTCCAATCACGTTCTTGTCATGAGGTCTAGGGACCAGTTCCCATGTTTCATTCTTGATTATTTGATCTAATTCTTCTTTCATGGCACTTTTCCAATCTGAATCTTTGCACTCATCTTCAACACTTAAGGGTTCAATCTGTGAAAGTACGCATACCTCTTCATCAGTGGTTGAACCTTTTGCTCTATATCTTGTCAAGAATTTTGCGCTCTGATCTCCAATGATATCTTCCTTAAAGTGGTATTTGGATGTGTACCTTGAGTTCTTAGGAGTGATACTTTTATCTATGATTCTTCTTCCCTTGGTTCATGATTGTTACAAGAAACATCAATACAATCAAACATTTCTTCAATAACTATGTCCTTATTGATGGGTCTGGGCTCATCTTCAATCATGGGAGCATAGTCATAATATCTTTCTTGAATCATAAACTTCTCATCAATCTTCAGATGAGTACTTTCAATTATCTTCTTTAATCTTAGATTGAAACATCTATAGGCTTTGCTTTTAGTAGAGTAACCAAGAAAAATACCTTCATCGCTTCTAGCATCAAACTTACCAATGCTACCATCTCTCTTAATGTAACACTTGATTCCAAAGATTCTTAAGTATTTTACAGTGGGTACATTACCAAACCAAAGTTCATAAGGTGTCTTGTCTACGCCTGGTCTCAATTGTATTCTATTAATAGTGTAAACTTCTGTATTGACTACATCTCTCCAGTAGGTATGTGCAACCTTTCCTTGAATCATGATAGCGCATGCTGTGTCAAGTATTATCCTATTCCTCCTTTCTGCTATCCCATTCTACTGAGGGGTTCTAGGTGCACTTAACTATCTTTTGATTCCATGTTCTTCACAGTATTCATAAATTTGGTCAGAGGTGAATTCTCCTCCTCTATCAGATCTCAGACATTTTATCTTTAATCTAAATTCATTCTCAACCTTAGCTTTGAATACTTTGAACTTCTCAAAAACTTTAGATTTTTCTTTTAAGAATGCAACCCACATCATCCTTGAGAAATCATCAACAAACAAAATAAAATACCTTTCTCCATAGTATGATCTTGTTTGAGTAGGTCCACATAGGTCTATATGTATCAGATCTAATTTATTTTTTGTAGAGTCTTGTTTTATCTTGAATGAGGTCCTCACATGCTTCCCCATCACACATTCCCTACACATGGTGTCAACTGGTCTTGCAATTCTAGGGAGGTCTCTTATGGCCTTTACATTACTTATTTTGACTATGTTGTCAAAATTGATATGACAAAGTCTCTTGTGCCATAGCCAGCTGTCATCTACTTTTGCAACAAAACAACTTACTTCTGAGTTGAGCTGAAAAACATTACCTTTGGTCTTTGAACTTGATGCAATAATGTCTCCTTCTTTGTTATTAATGATGCACTAGTTGTTTTTTAATTCCAACTGATATCCTTTATCAAGCAACTGTCCAAAATTTAGTAAGTTATTGTGCAAACCATCAACATAGAGAACATCATCTATCTTTTTCTTTCCATAAAGGGTGATAGAACCTCTACCTATGATAGGTTTGGGAGTGTTATCTCCAAATCTAACCATGCCACCTTTTTACTTTTCCAAATGTACAAATCTATCTTTGTCTCCTGTCATGTGGTGTGAACATCCGCTATCAATGATCCAGTCAGTTCTGATGTTAGCTTTTGAAACTAAGGCTAACTCTTGTTCTTTTACTTCATATTCTTTGTCCATTTCTTCAAGCATCTTCTCAATGTCTTTAATGGAAACAAATACAATTTCTTCTTCTCTTGAGTCATCATTAGTTACACCATCCTTAGCATGATAACATTCTTTAGTGTACTTAGGTTTGTAATCTGATTTGAATTTCTTGACTCTTGTAGGGCACTTAGATGCAAAGTGACCAATTTTGTTGCATGAAAATAATTTGAATGGTATTTTTCTTTCATATTTCCCTTTACCTTTCCTTTCCTTTTTGGAAATCATAGCAACCATTTATTCTAGTTCTGTATCCACTTCTTCATTATTACTAGAGCTGCTTATAGATTTCTTGTTATGGACTATGGCTTTGAAGGCTGTCTCACTTTTAGGTTCTCTCTTCAATCTAGAAATCTCAAATGTAGATATTTTGCTAATCAAAGTCTCCCTCTTGAAGTATTTTGAAAATTGCATAGTCTCATCTAAGATATTGATCTTTCTCTCATAGTCTGCTATCAATGTGGTCATTAACTTGTCCATTATATCTTCCTCTGATATTTCTCCACCATTGTTTTTTATACATGATACTGCTTCATTTATCCTCTGATTGTAAGCTTTGATGTTTTCTTCAGGTAACATCTCTAAATTGTTGTATATTTTCTTGCATGTCTTTCTGCATGCATTCTTTTCTTGGATGTCTCCTTCAAACATGTCTTCTAAGTATTTCCAAATAGTATATGCTTTGTCTGTCTTCTTGATCTCAGAAAATTCACTATCGAATAGGGAAAGATTAGGGCTTCTTTGGCAATTGCATTATTAGTGAAAACTTCCTTTTGTTTCATAGTAGAGTCATCAGCTGCAAGATATTTCAAGGTGGGAATTTCAACTTCTTGAGTGGCAATCTCATAGATCTCAAATCCCACACACTAAAGATGTGTTATCATTTTGTTCTTCCAGTCAAGATAGTTTTCTCCATCGAACTTAGGACTCTCTTTCCTGAAGTATGCCATCTAATAAACCTTAAGCCATTAGGCTTTCTCTCCAAGGAACTTGGCTCTAATACTAATTGTTGGAATAGTCCCAAGGATAACTGAGAGCGGGGGGGGGGTGAATCAATTATCAGTCAAATTAATTATTTTCTCTTTCCTTAATGTTATTTGATATAAAGTAAATGCACATTCAGATAACATAATAAAGTACTCAACAATTTGATTACGGGGAAACCAAATAGGCAAAAAACCCAGTGGGAATTAGCACCCACAAATAACTGCACTAGTTTATAATGATCCCTGTTAGAAGATCTTACAACCTTGTCAGGAGTTGATCTTTACAATGCAAGAAGTACAGAGACCTGGTTAAAGGTCAGACCCTGTTAGGAGTCTTTTACAAATACCCTTGTTAAGGGTGAGGACTCACTATCCAATAGCTCAATGCGAAGGTGGTGAAGGCTACAACCTTCAGTATAACAGATATACACTATATCTGGTAAATGAACTATTTGAGTAGACCTGCTGTCTTGATCAGTTCCAATGAATTTCAATCAACTTCTGTTTCTTCACATAGATCTTCAACTTATTCTCTCTGACTTTCTGCTCTTCTCTGTCTTTTCTTTTTCACTTCATTTTCGACACTCAGTGAACATAAATGAACTACTATATGTATCTTCACCAAGGATAAGGTCATGATGGTATCTAGAAACACTTCATCAACTTCCTTGTCGGCTCAACCAAGTACACAATACAAATTAGGATTGCGCAACTAAAACTGAATAGATGCGACACTTCATAAAGTCAGCTTCACCAAATTAACTCTAACATCATGATTATATTGAAACATGTTTAGCACCTTTGGATAATTATATTTAACTCATAACTAAACATGAATACAAACACACATATCCTGAAGATAGGTGCAAATCAAGAAACACTGTATTTATGTCGGCTCTTAACAGATAAACTCTAGAATCTGTAACTTCCATAACTAACTAATCATAACTCAACTAAAACTGCATATCTGACTCGGCGTGAATGAACATGGAAACTAGAACATGTATACACCATGGAAATAAAAATGCATAGCTCTAAAGCATCTGTACTTATAATTGCATATAGGATACCTGCTATATATTATATGTTATCATCAATGGCAAACATACAATCAATTATTTGCATAGAAGCAAATCTCCAACATATATAAATTATGAAAATAGGACATGGAAAAAGGGAAAAAGAATTAGTTTCTAAGAATAGGCTACAAAAACCATGCAAGACATTATATATTGTAAAAGACTCAGCATAGTCGGGGTTCTTTTTATCTGGTTGTTAGTCTGGTGACTACAGGGAAAAGGAGAATAGTTTGGTACTGATTGTAATAGGAAGAGAGGGAAAATATGAACTTTGGCTTGTAAAAAAATATCAAGATTATGTAGAGATAAAATTATCTCTAAGTTCTTTGGTTCAAGGGAGGAAGGAGACGGGGCCTAGGGCACACCCAAAACCATCCAGCTTGCGGAAACAATGTAGAATGAGCACAACAACACATTAAGAGAGAGAAACATGAAGATATTTTATCATTAATTGATCAAACTCAATACATGCCAGGATATAAGGCCTTCCTGGTTATGGCCATATACATCACAATGTATTACAATTTATCTTCTTACAACAGGTATCTCAGATCTTCAATATCTTAACATTTGTCTTCTTTTTCTAAGACTTTCCCCTAAACTAAGAACATACAAAAGAATATATACAAGAGTCCAACAAGGATGTCGGTGCTCAAATACAAAGGTGATACCTAGATCTAGGTACACACAAATCCTAATGAGAGACCCCACATTAATTCAGCCACGAAAAAATAAATGAAGAATTCGACCAACAACTCCAACTCCCAAATAAACCAAATCGGCAAAGAATGACCGAGCAAAAGAGCACTTGGACAAAGAAGGAATGAGCAATAGAAGTAAACCAACATGACCGAGAAACTTGACAAGCATGCCGAGAAATAGAAGCTGAGAGACAAAGAACAAACTAGAAATGAAAGTAGACATATTTTTGGTTTAGCAGGATTGCTAAAGACCCAAGATGCTCCTGCATCAGACACCTGTGGTTGAAAAGAAATGATTTATTGAATCATGTATCAGGTCCAACCTGAAATGAATCCAACTTAGATTGAGAAATCCAAGATGAGTCCTCAATCGGTCTATTTTTCAACTTTACCAGATATTCTATGTATTCCTTTCCTCTTGTACTTCTGCCAACTCTCTATTTCAAGATCTTCTCAACTTTCTCTATCTGCTTCTTAGGATAATCACTTGGTATTGTACCTTTTTCATCAGGTTCATGATATTCATACAAGTCTGAAATATTGAATATGGGTGATATATCCATGTCATTAGGTAATTCAACTTCGTAAGCATTTCCACTGTCAAATTTTCTCAGTATTTTACAAGGACCAAATTTCTTCATCTTTAGTTTCCCATATGTTCCAATAGGAAATCTTCCTTTCTTCAAATGAACCATCACAACATCACCAAATTTGAATGCCTTATGTCTTCTTGATCTGTCTGCATCATCTTTTTATTTCTGATTACTTTTCTCTAGCTTTTGCTTCACATCCTCATGCAATATCTTTGTAAATTCTACAAATTCCTCTGCTTCAACACTTCTTTTCTCTTCACCAACAATGTCTCTCAAATCTGATATACTTCTAGGTTGTGTGCCATGAACAATCTCAAAGGGTGTCTTTCTAGTACTTCTATTTACTGAACTATTGTATGTGAACGTTTCTTGTGCCAACATCAAATCCCAATTGCTTGGTGTGTCTCCGACTAAATATCTCAACAAGTTACCCAAACTTCTATTTACAACCTCTGTTTGTCCATCAGTCTATGGATGAAATGTAGAACTAAATTTCAACTCAATATTCAGCTTCTTCCAAAGTGTTCTCCAAAAATAGCTTACAAACTTACTGTCTCGGTCAGAGATGATACTCCTTGGTAATCCATGAAATCTGACAATCTCTTTAAAGAAAAGATCTACTATATGCACTGAATCTGATGTTTTCTTACATGGTATGAAATGTGTCATTTTATAAAATCTATCCACAACAACAAATATAGAATCATTACCTCTTGCTGTCCTAGGTAAGCAAATAACAAAATCCATGTTGATATCACTCCAAGGTTTCTCAGGAACAGTAATAGGTGTACACAAACCAGTGTTCTGACTTACTCCCTTTGCAACTTGACAGACTCCACAACTTCTTACAAATTTCTGAACATCTTTATACAATTGAGGCCAAAAGTACCTCTCCTTCAGCAAACTCAATGTTTTATCAATGACAAAGTGTCCAGCGAATCCACTACTATATTAATCCTTTATCATATTAGTTCTCATTGATCCTCTTGGTATACATACCTGAATACATTTAAACAATATATCTTCCTAAATGAAATAGTCTTCATACTTACTTGATTGATTTGTATTAGGTGCTCTGCACACTCTCCACTACTTTGAAAAATAAGGATCGTTTTCATACAAATTCTTCATGTCATCAAAGCCAACAACTTCAACTCTCATTTCAGTCAACAAAGATCTTCTTCTACTCAATGCATTAGCAACTTTTTTAGAAACTCCACTCTTACGCTTAATCACAAATGTAAAGCTCTGCAAATATTCAACCCATTTCATATGTCTCTGATTCAACTTATTCAAACTACCCAAATATTGTAAAGCCTTATGAATAGTATACAACACAAATTCATTTGGCATCAAGTAATGTCTCCATTTCTTCATAGCTTGCACAATAGCATAGAATTCTGATCATAGACCTAATATTTTCTCTTTGCATCATTCAATTTTTCACTAAAGAAAGCAACAAGTTTACCTTCTTGAGTCAACATAACTCTAATTGCACTTCCACTTGCATCACATTCAACTTGAAATACTTTATTGAAATCAGGTATGCCAATACAGGTAATTCAACAACTTTTAACTTTAAAGATTCAAAACTGTTATCAGCTCCATGTGTCCATTTGAATTCTCTTTTGTCTCCTCTCATTGTTTTAGTCATAGCATTACAAATAGAACTGAAATTTCTGATAAACTTGCTGTAAAAACTTGCCAATCCATGAAATGATCTTACCTCAGTGACATTTTCAGGTGTAGGCCAGCTCAATATAGCTTCAACCGTCTCTGGATCCATCTTCAAACCATCAGCTGAAATCAAAAATCCCAAATACACAAGCTCTTCTTCCATGAAGGAATATTTCTTTAGATTTATTGGCAACTTTTCTTGTTTTAATCTCTGCAACACTTGTCTTATATGCATCAGATGTTCTTCTCTGGTCTTACTAAATATTAGAATGTCATCCAAATATACAATCACACACTTATTCAAGAATTTCTTTATAACTTCATTCATCAGCCTCATAAATGTAGTGGGTGCATTAGTTAAACCAAAAGGCATAACCAACCACTCATACAAACCTTCCTTTGTCTTGAAAGCAGTCTTCCATTCATCACCTTCTCTAATTCTAATATGATGATATCCACTTTTCAAATCAATCTTGGTAAAATAATTTGCTCCACTCAAACAATCCATTATGTCATCCATTCTTGGTATAGGAAACCTATACTTCACTGTGATCTTGTTTATTGCTCTGGAATCAGTGCACATTCTCCATTCTCCATTCTTCTTAGGTGCCAACATAGCTAGTACTGCACATGGACTCAAACTTTCTCAGATCAAACCTTTGTTCAACAATTCATGAACTTGTCAGTTAAGCTCTTCATTCTCGGTTGATGTTAACCTATGTGGTGATTTTTTTGGTTAAATAGCTCCAGGAATAAAATCCATACAATGGATGATATCTCTCATTGGTGGCAAACCATCAAGTACATTATCTAAAATGATCTCCTTGTACTCTATGAGCAACTTTCCAACTTCTGCAGGAATGTCATCTTCTATATTCTTACATGGTTTGTTAGGAATCAAGGCATAATATATATCATTTCTTTTCAAATCCTTAACAAACTATCTACCTTCCATCAGAAAAAATTTCATAAATGTACATAAATCATTAGCAGATTCTTCAACCAAGGGTAACAAAATTTTCTTCTTCCCATGAACCCAAATAAAATATCTATTCAACCTTCCATCATGTATAGCATGTCTATCATATTTCCAAGGTCTACCCAACAAAATATGACAACAATCCATAGGCACGATATCACACAACACCTTATCATAGTATTTTCCAATTTTCAGATTCACAAAACATTGTTCACTCACCATTAATGTATGCTCATCCTTGATCCATGAGATCTTGTAGGATTTTGGATGTTTCATCCTCTCCAACTACAAATTTGCAACCATTTCCTCAAATGCCATATTCTCTGAACTTCCACTGTCAACAATGACCTTCCAAACTTTGTGTGCAACTCTACATCTGGTCTTGAATAAACTGTTATGGATTGGATCTTGTTTATCTTTCTCACTCCATAGTATCCTTTGGATCATGAGGTTACTTTCACGTTCATTGGATGGTTCTTCTTGGATTAATGCATTTCTGCTACTACTACCACCTTTCTTGCTTGCATGTGTACACTCAAAGGATTTATGTCCTTCTTCACCACAATTGTAGCAAGTTAATTGGAACCCTCTTATGCTATATCCACCTCTGGAATAATTGCCTCTTCCTTGGTATGAATTTCCACCTTTCCATTTAGTCTTTCCTTTGTCTTGAGATGTGTCTAAAACTGACTTGTCTAGTTCTAATATACTATTCTCACCATGAGATCTACCTCTTCCTCTAGGGAATCTACCACCTCCACCTCTTTTTCATTGTTCATATCTTCTATTCAAATTTTCTTTAGCTTTTAGGGCGAATTGACATGCCTCTTCAATACCTTCCATTTTGACCAAACTGATTTCATCTTGTATGGAACTTCTCAAGCCATTCAGGTATCTTGAAACTCTTTCCACTTCATCTTCAACATGTCTAGATCTGATGTCTAATCTATATAATTCCTCAGTATAGTCTTTGACTGATTTGTCCTTCTACTTCAAAATTTGCATTCGCTGGATTAGGTTAATCTGATAATCACAAGGTAGAAATTTGCCTTTCAATTTGTTAACCATCTTATCCCATACTTCAATTTTTTCTTTACCTTTCTTCTTTCTATCCAATTGTAGATGTTCCCACCATTAGGATGCATGAACTTTCAGTTTTGTGCTTGCAATCTTCACCTTCTTATCTTCTACGACATTCTCATATTCAAAATACTTTTCCATTTTAGTTATCCAGTCAATCAATTCATCAGAATCCAATTTCCCACTGTACTCAGGAGGATTGAACTAAGGTGTGGATTTCAAACTTATCAAGGCTCTCAGGAATCTCTTCTCTTCCTAGTCCATCACAGGTGTAGGTGCAGCTTCACCTTGAACCTCTCCAAATTCATCATTACTAACATCTTCAAGATGTCTTCCTCTACGCTGGGCTGTTTCAACAACTTCCAATATTGCAGTCATCTATCTAAGCATATCAGCTAGACCTTGATCAACATTTCCTCTCACACGACCTATCTTGAAACTCTCTGCAATTGTAGGTCACATCGCAACCTGCCACCCTACAAAAAATATCTTTAGAGTTTACAAGAAGGAACGATAGATCCCAACTCGCTCTAATACCACTTGGTGCAAGGGAGGAAGGAGACGGGGCCTAGGGCACACCCAAAACCATCCAGCTTGCAGAAACAATGTGGAATGAACACAACAACATAGTGAGAGAGAAACACAAAGATATTTTATCATTAATTGATCAAACTCAATACATGCCAAGCTATAAGGCCTTTCTGGTTATGGCCATATACATCACAATGTATTACAATTTATCATCTTACAACAGAGATCTCAGATCTTCAATATCTTAACATTTGTCTTCTTTCTCTAAGACTTGCCCCTAAAATAAGAACATACAAAAGAATATATACAAGAGTCCAACAGGGAAGTCGATGCTCAAATACAAAGGTGAGACCTAGATTTAGGTCCACACAAATCCCAATGAGAGATCCCACATTAATTCATCCATGGAAAAATAAATGAAGAACCAGTAGCTCCGACTCCCAAATAAACCAACTCGGCAAAACATGACCGAGCAACAGAGCACTCGACCAAAGAAGGATCGAGCGACAAAAGTAAACCAACATGATTGAGCAACTCGACAAGCATGCTAAGAAATAGAAGCTGAGAGATAGAACAAACTAGAAATTAAAGTAGACATATTTTTGGTTGAGCAGGATTGCTAAGGACCCAAGATGCTTCTCCATCATTCTTCTATCAAGTATTTAGAAATAAAGAGGATTTTGCACATTTAAATCAGTTGGTTCTAGTGTATGATTTCCTGATAGAAATATATATGTGGGTAATTTCAATCATTCTTTAATATTGTTCTACATCGTATCTTCAAGAGTATGCGTGCATTATAAGTCTGTAGGCTTGGTTCTTTCACATTTATAAATAAAATGTTAGAATCTCCCTTACCTTCTATTCTAGGAAGATTAGATGAGTGACCCATTGTTTCCTTATTTATTTCTTTCTTATTTAGTAGATCTCATAATTTCATTTATTTCATGTTATGAATGGATGTTAATGCCTTCGTGTCTTCAGGTTAAAGATACACACTGAGTTAGTTTATTCATTGTAAATATGAAGAAGGGAGTTGAGCCTTCATATCAAAACTCAGAGAGTTACTTGCACATAACCATTGTGAGTGACTCAACTATTAGTCTAGTTTGTCTCCTTGTTTTGGGAATATAAGGGTAATTTGTGAAGTTATTTTTGAGAAGACAAACTTGTTTACTAACAAAATTCATCAATGACAATGCTGGAGCATAACAACAAATAATACATCCTATACAAGGATCCCGATTATCCATCCCATAATGGATATGTCAATAAAAAATTATCAAACTCTCTAAATCTCATATCGTTAAAACAATGATCCTCAATAGCATAAAAAAAACCTCTCTCCAACATGGAGTAAATCAGAATAAATAAATACCATCGCTCAAAATATTCAACAATCATAGTAGAAGAAACAAGGTGACCAAGTGAACAAATCACAACTTAACACAATATTGGTTGTCACCTCTTATGGTAAAATAACATAAAGATCAAGGACTCGAGGAACACATGAAATATATAACATATGTACCCAAGAAAATACATGAACCTATCGTGACATAAATAGGTTATAAACGTTCCACAATATGAAACCCAAAGAGAAAAAGGCATACAATCATAAGATAGTAAAAATCCGAAGACAAAACCCACCTAGGGTAACAACCTACCCACACTGACACTTAACAACACCAAGATCACATGAGAGATGACATGCATGCATTTGACATAGTATTTAACTCCATTTATATAACATCATTATATTTATTAAAATACTCTTAAGTCATAAATGACTTAGTTAATAACATAAAGTACGCACATGGAAAATATATGATGTTTTAGTGAATCTCTATGATCTTTAAAATTAAATTATAAATTGATTAGATCAGTCATATTAATTATTTAATAATTTTCAAATTGATTAATTTTTAATTAGTAAGACTTATTAACAATTTTAACTTTATAACAGTGAGTTTTTATGTATTTCCTCTATGCATATCAGTCGATAATTTGAACAGTATAGTCTCATATGAAATGATACATATTTGCAACTTATATTGATGGAATATAATTTAATTTCACATATTTATTAGTGTTTCCAGTCCTAAAGATTAGGTCATTTAATTGGTGTAAAGAGTAAATCTCTCTAACAACCCTCTTCAGGAATGAAGGTTACTAGCTTGGTAAAAAGACTATAACTTTATTTTGCACCATTGGATCATCATAAAACTCAGTGAAACCATTCATAACAGTATTAATTAAAATATCACCAGAGATATTTTCCTACTTATACAATTAGAAAATGTTATGGATGAATTTTCGTGAGACTCTGATTGAAAAATCAAGCTCAAATAGGGATAATTTCACTATAACAGTCAATATTTGACCATTTACGTACAAAGGAAACCTATTTGATTTTGATATATTTTAAATATAACCAAAATTGGTATCTATAAGTGTCTTTATATTTTTAAGGTGACATCTAAAATAAAAAGTATTCCCTACCTTGACTCTTCACAACCCTAATCCAAAAATGTATGTTTGCAAACCCGTATCCTTACATACAAGTATCTATAATACACATAGTTCATAATAAAGGATTCCTTAATACAACTAAAAATTATGGAATTAAATTTGTACAATTTGGGAAAACCTTAATGGATATACAACACAAATATATCATTTTTAAATCATTTTCTCCTAGGGTTTCCATACAATTTCTCACAGAACACCCCAATCATCTGTATAAATTATTTTAGAAATAAAAAGAACCTTAACTCAAAATCAAATCACAATCAAGAAAGCACACATAAAACAATTTTTTCAACAGAAACTGCAAAAAGACTCAGAAACTCCTACCTTGAGAATGCTAGGTAGACTTGCTAAGAAGAAGAAGAAGAACCATAAAATAGACTTCACTCCCAAGCTTAAAAAATATATTCTTTTACTTCAAAATCTCGATGGAAAACCTGTAATCATGTCTCCTAAAGCTTATGTTCTAAAAAAATCTTTTTCTCCCCTCAAATGACAATAGTACTAATAATAAAAACTATTTAACTACGATTTCTAGGACAACTTGCTAAAACCTTAACCCTGAAAAAAAAAAGATAAAAGAATTGTTTTCTTTGTTTTTATTCTTTTTTAAAAAAAAATAAAATCAATTTACTTATTTATTTATTTTTTAAAGAAAGAAATACACTATTTCCTTTCTCTTTCTTCTTTTAATATAAAATAAATAAATATCATTTATTTATTTATTTTATTTTCCCAAATTAAATATTATATCTAAATATTTTTTAAATAAATAAATATCCTTTCTTTATTTTCTTCTCTTTTTTGTTGTTTTCTTTCCATTTTCTTTTTGTTTTTCTTGTAATTAAATAATTAATTATCCACAAAATTCAAATTTTAATTAGAATTAAAGCTCAATTTATTATTATTATTATTTAAATTCAATTACATTGCATATTATTATTTTAAATCAATAATAAAATTTGTAGCATATTAATAATTTATTTATATTAAATATGCTTTTTAATTTCCATTTAGACATAATATTTAATTAAATCTTCACACTTTATCTTTAGACTTTTAATTAAATCCCTTTTAATAAATACATGTATTTAATAAATTCCTATTAATTAAATATCGATATATTTAGTATTTTATTATTCTTAGAAGGTTCAATTATTTAAATATTATAATTAACCTTTAATTACTCTTTTACTTACATCGCGACAAAATACCACATTTACCGTCATGCATGCATACTGAAATCTGACCAAATCAAAATGCAGAAAAGATGCAACAATATAAGCATGCTCAAACAAGGGTTCATGAATTCACGTCACCTCGGCGAATTCAGAGAAGGTAGTCAACCAGATACTTGTCCACTATTTTAAGACAAATGAGGGCTTATGCTAGGATTTAGGCCTGAATGTTATCTCCCCTCTCTTACCACTGAGATAATGCAATAGGGCACACTCATCTAGAAATTTAGGGAATTCTATGTTGGGTACCTGCAAACCTACAACACAAAGCCGAGCATGTACATAATACATAGAACAGACAATGATAGGGATCGGTTGATCGTGTGGATCTCGCAATGCAAGTAACAACATCTGCGTTCTCTACCACATCAAACACATCATACAGAAATGTAAGATAGACACGCCACAACAATATTAAACATATATTCTAACCATACACATGCAAACATGGGGTTAGTAAAATCATCATAATATATACCTAATCATCATGCAAATAACCAAAATATTCTGACATCAATACTGAAAAGTAAATTATGGGCGGGCACTACAAGATGACTAACCAAATCTTAGGATGTAAGGGATATGAAAGGGATGTCCTAAGTTACATTAGGAATACCTCCAAAGGCTTCACTTGCAAACCCAGATCATATTAGAAAAGCCTAAATGAGATTAAGGTATACTAATGCTAGATCTAGACTTGAAAATGGTGTTTGAAGATGAATTCCTTTATTGTTAAGATGTATGAATTGATATGGAAGATTATGAAAGGAATGAAAACTATGATAAATGTGTTAGGATTGGATAATAATGAGAGGGGGAGTGAATCAGTCTTATAGCACTTAATTAAATTCTTCGACCATTTAAACATTAACCATAAACTTGCAGTAAAGAAAAGAATGTAAGCAAATGACACAGTACTCATAACACCATATTTTGTTTTCGAGGAAACCTTGGCCAAAGGAAAACCCCAGTGGGGATGGTACTCACAAGCATAAACTAAAGTATAATTTCCCTATTAGGAGACCTAGCCCTATTAGGAGCTGAATATTACATAGTACATTTTCTTGTGAAAGGAATTACAACCCTATTAAAGGTTCACAACACCCTGTTAGGGGCCAACTGGGCTTACAACTCTTACAAAGTAATTCTATTTACAAAGTGTTCTCAGTCATGAACAAAAAAAGTATCACTAGTGCTTAGATAGTTCCTTTATAGTTCATCAATGATCTCTATCATTCTCTGCTCCACTATTCACTCAACACACTCATCCAACCAACATGTATCTTTATCAAAAAGATCTTACATATATATCTAACAACTTTACAAAGTCGGCTCTTAGTATAAATATTACAAATATTACAAAGTCGGCTCTCAGTACAAATACATTTAGTAAGGAAAATAATAAATGTATAGTTGGCGCTCTTACATAATCAAAGTGTAGTCTATCAACAACCATAATCCAACTCTGATTGCCTGGAGTCCATGTCATACTCTCTCAATCTTTGCTACTCTCCAACTGCTCGGTATCGCTGTTCTGCTGAAGTCTGTCTGTCTTCAATTCTTTCTAATTCACTGTAGAAATTACCAAAACAAAATTGATCTTAGGTGGAGGTCACATATACCCCATACTATCTTTTTTTAATCTCACTTTCCCTAATTCATCGATCTCGATCTTCAATGTCCAAAATAATTATGTATCCCTGCTTCTATACTTAGTCGATTTCTAAATCAGCAAAACTTATCTTTATAGGAATTGATCTGTAACCCAGATGTGTTTCCATAAATGACAACCAAAAAGTGAATCAAAGTACACAAAATTGATCACTTTCCAACAATCTCTCCCTTTGGCATTGATGGCAACACTTAAAAAAAAATGAAGTTCCAACAAAAAACAACTATCTCCTCTATATTCTCTTCTTCCTCTTCTTGTCTCTTCTCCCATTTTCTTGTCTTCTCCTATATTATTTTTTTCTTCTCTCTTCTCCCCCTTTGAAAAAAATGACAAAGGTGCATACAAAATAATAGGATTTAGTGCTTTCTCACCAGTTTCAAAATATCTTGAAAGGAATATTCCAAGATCTTCACTTTTGTACTCCATGATTTGAACAATATTTGACTAATATGAATTATGCCAATCAATGCAAATGATGCGGTCTCAGCTTCTTTCAATTTTGTGGGGATAGATTTAGTCAATGAATCTATCACTTTCTCCAAGTTTGATAGATGAACCTCAAGTATGGATAGCTTAGGAGTGATTAAACTCTTTAGCAAATTAAATCTTGTCAATACTCTTCCTTTCTCATTATCCAATACACTGATTTTTGCCAAAATTCTTTTGACTTTTTTGTATAACTCTATTAGAGATTGTGAAGATGCTTCACAACCATCCATCATACTATTCAGAGTTTCCCTCTCTTTGGCAATAATGTCTTCCACATTCTGAACATGCCTGATAGGATTCATGCATTAACTAAACAGTTTTCTTCCATGTCCAATGCAACTCTTTGATTTTGTCAAACAAGTTTTCACAATTCCTAAGTCCCATGTGATTGACTTGAAAACTTGTGATAGCTTCTTCTCTGAATATTTCTTCTCTTCATTCTCCTCTACAATCTTTATCAAGTTCTCATAATGCCCATCAAATTCATCAAGTGTTATTCTCAGATTTTCAATATCATCTTTGTGCTAGAAAACTATAGGTACTGGAAGCAATTTGTTCACAGTATCAATTTCTCTTGTAATCACTTTATCCTTTTTGTCACCTTTGTGCTCTGATCTTTCCTCAACTTTTTTTAGTGCAGTAAATGCCAATTTAACCAACTCATCTTCATTCATGCTATCTGTTAGAGTATTATTTCATTTTACTCTAGTTGCTTAAGCGTCTCTTAGGTGCATTATTAATTAACTCTTAATTAATAATGTGCAACCGAGTATTTACCTTTTAGGGTTTCGTTCACCTTTATAAGGTCGAACTTTGTAATTGTCTTTAATGAATTCAGTTAATATTTTTGCTCTCACCTTTTTGAGTAAAATCTGAGTTTTTCTTTTTCCTTCTTTCACTTCATTTCTTGTTACAGGTTTTTGCATGCAGCACTCTACTGGCCCACCATCTTCTTCTAAGAAGGAGAATCAGAAGACTCAGAACCCCACATGTTCCTATTGTCAGAAGAGGAACCATGATGAGTCATAGTGTTTTCAGAAGAGATGTGATGGTT
>MU228403.1:851482-872068 GCA_018584345.1 Thuja plicata | reverse complement strand
GAGTCTCTTGAAGTCATGCCTTTTGTCTTTGCTTGCTTTTATATCTCTTTTTGGAGAGGGGTTTTTCCCACTGGGTTTTCTCCTTTGTCTCCGGTTTACAGATATTTCCTTGTACTGGGTACCTGATTAGGCCTTGTTGCCGGTACCCATTTCTTGCTTTCTTAGTCTTGCTAGGTCTACTTTCTCCCCGCGTTCAGCTTAAGGGGGGGTGTTAGAGTATTATTTCATTTTAATCTAGTTGCTTAAGCGTCTCTTAGGTGCATTATTAATTAACTCTTAATTAATAATGTGCAACCTAGTATTTACCTTTTAGGGTTTCGTTCACCTTTATAAGGTCGAACTTTGTAATTGTCTTTAATGAATTCAGTTAATATTTTTGCTCTCACCTTTTTGAGTAAAATCTGAGTTTTGCTTTTTCCTTCTTTCGCTTCATTTCTTGTGACAGGTTTTTGCATGCAGCTGGATCTTGGAGTGAATCTGATCTTCCATCAATTTCTACACTATCAACACTAACAACATTGCTTGCCAACAATGAGATATATGATGCGTTTACCTCTTTCTGTTCATCCTCTTTCTATTCTTCTTTATGTTCTTCTTCCTTTTTCTGCTCTACTTCCTCTTTCTATTCTGCTTCATTTGCTATAGAGGTGTCCACATTCCCTGCAAATGGATCCTTTTCATCTTGTGATGTGTCAAGAGCCACTGGCACACTAGAAACATAGAAATCTGGTTGTGGATCTACTTCACTTTTCCCAGCATTTGTCTCAGTTTCTTTTGAGCTTTCTCCCATTGATAATTATGTAGGCAAAGTGGTCTTAGGAGGTGGAGGCTTGTCAGAAGTAGTGTTCATCAATATTTTCTATGGTGCCTTCTGAGTTTCCTCAGTGACTTCATCATACTTCCTCGCCATGATTTTGAACAATCTTAACTTGGTCCTTAGTAAAGGTTTCAATTCCTTGAATATTCTTTCTCTTTCTTGTAAGGATATTATAGAAAACATGTTATCAATTTCCTAATTCTTGATTGTATCATCCTCAATCTGTGCTAAGTGTTTTCTTTTCTTTAATCTCCCATACAAGTCTTTAGGTATACTTCCTTCAATTTCTAATAGTCTTTTTGAAATTAAGTAAATGATCAATCACAATGTCTTCAATCTTAAGTTTGTTTGAATCTCCATACCTGTCATAGTATTTGTCAATTGTGACTAGTTTACCTTGTTCTATTGATCTCTTCTCTATCATATTCATGTCAGGCTTCCATATGTGCTTTTCTATTTTCTTCTCTCCTCTCACTGTTCTCTATTCTTTAGGTGATGTCTACATGCTTGATCTAGTGTTTACTCTAGGAGTAATGTTCTCTGTTTGTGATGTTTGCTGTGATGGAGGAGGTGGAATGTCTACCATTACTACCTTAGGAGTGGGAAGGGTTGCAGTACTTTCACTTTCTAGTCCAAGAGATCTATCTATCATTTTCTTTTTCACTTCTTTAAGTTCTTCTGTCAATCCTGCTTTTACACCACATTCATGCACAAGGTTTTCAATTTTTCTTTTCCTCAGACCTCTACTATGTTCCTCTCCAACCTTAGCTAATTTCTCCTCATATGTTCCCCATCTTTCTTCTGATGTATCAACTTCTAATACAAGAACATGTTCTACTTGCATGGTAAGTACCTCTAAAATTACTTCATAACCCATGGGATAACACCATTTATTTCTAGGTGTGACTGCTTCAAAACATACACAATCAGCTTCAACCATGAAATAGATTTTATCCTTGTATTTCTCAACAATGTCCTCACATATCCTGTAGCTGGTTTTCATTTGTCTCTGAAGGATCTTGATCATAACAAACAACTCCCCATCAACCCATGTACTATTCTATCTTTTAAAGCTCTGTGAAATTAGAATACCAGTAGGTATCCCTGATTTCCAACCACTAGGATGCAAGCTAGGAAATTTGTGCTCAATGTGTATAAACATATGCATCAATAGTGAACCAAATATGAAGGTCTTAGTTCTATCTTTCTTCACTAGTTTCACATTTTCAAGAAATTTTTGTGCTAGTACTTCACATAGATTATATGTAACATTTTCCTTTACCATTCTCCATCCCATCATGATTACTCTTGTAGATACTAAGTTAGGTCTACTATTGTAGTAGAATTTGTATCCAAGTATCATAGCAATCAGTCTCACATCTTACTGAAAGATGTCATTCATAGTCATTTCCTGCTTGTCCTATTTAGAGTGAGTTATGGTTTCAACTTCTTTCTTTACATGTTTTTTTGCAATATGGAGGATTCTGGTGTTTTCCAATCTAGTGATTTCATGAATTAGGTCACTAAAAATCTTCACAGGCTGATCACCTATCCAAATGAACTGATCATGTACCCTTCTCAACAATATCTTGAACCATTCATCTTCATCAAATTTGCATAAGTCCATAATTTTCATTATGCTCAAATGATCAATGTGTTTGTATTCTTCTTTCATGATTCCATTATCAGTCATATAATCAATCTCAATTGATATCTCATCAATTCCCAGTATATCATACTTACAATGTATGTAAGCTCTAATATCTTCTATGTGTAATACACCATAAGGGGTTTGAGAAAATGCTCCTTCGGGATCCTCTTCACAGGAATTGAACAAATGTTTCTTAAATTTGTACCTAGGTCAATCTGAAACATTGAAAATAAAAGGTGAATCCATAGCTAGATGATGTAAATACCTTTCTTCCACTGAATTCCAAGTTTTATGCTTCAATCAATCATGCACGACAATTGTAGAATAGAGAGAATCTTTCTGCTATTTGATCTCCTTCGCTCACACTTTTTCAAATGGTAAAGAGATAGGTCATCAAATAGTGCTTTATACAAGTTTAAGTCATAAATTTTAGTTTACTCAATACTGTCCAATCGGCTGTTAGATATCGCAAACAAAATATATGTGTCGGCTAATGTTGCACTCTCAAATGTATATTTCATGATGTCAGCCAAGTTCATACCTAAGCTCGCTAGAGCTCAATCCATAAATTTTGGGGTAGGATATATTTTGATGTTTGTATCCAATGCTCCCCCTAAGGCCATGATCGACCAATTAGGTCGATTCTATTTTAATACCATCAGGCGAAGATCCAGTAGCATCTACTGACTCTCCCTAAACTGATGTCTCACTTGATTCTTTGATCTTCCATATCTTACCACTTGTGAGGCCTCACCCCGAACCCCATTGTATTTTTCCAGTTTTTCTGCTTATGATATATTTAGCATATGATACTTTACATTTTGATGCACTATGGACCTTATGGATTTTATGCTTTATGTCATGGATTGATCATTGTGGATGTTGGATAAATGATACTTTATGATGCACCTTATGGAGTATATTATGTTTCTTTTATGGACATTTATGTTGAGATAATTGATTTGTAAAAATATTATGGTTATGTTATGGGTTACTAATGGTAGGAGAATTATTAGAAATGGTTATTAAATTAAGATATCATGCAATGTGAACCTTACCTTATGTTATATGCGTAAATGAAATTATTATTTCTTGTGATCTTAAGTAATAAACTTAGTATGTTGATGTTCCCTTAGGTTTCGAATATTGCTTATTTCTTTATGATATATATTTATCTCCTCAGACTACTGATATTTGAATTGAGTGTGCAGGTATGAGACCATGGTATTTTATCTGGGGAACCAAACATAGGTATATGTGAACTCAGTTTAAGCCAAGGTTGTGTCTAATGAGAGACAAGACCTCATTGTATCATAATTTAATTTGTAAATGTAAATGGTTGATTGTGGTAATGTATTCCTTAAATGTATTTTCATATTTTGTTGTGATTATGCCCAAGTGGATATGACATGGTCTAGCGATGTGTAAATGTTTGTGTGTGTCATTTGACACTTGTGATTTGTACTTAAGACCATGACATGTCACCTTGGGAATGGTTTTCCACCTACCTAGGTAAGTACATTAGTGAATCCCCATATGCATACCTTGGTTTGGGAGATGAGGGTGTGGTCATCTCATTGGATTTTCGTAAGTACTCTTATAGTGGACTTTTGGAGGGCTTAAAAAGTGCCTAGGGGTGTGTTGGGGTCATTTTTAGGTAGCCCACTTGTTATACCAATATATAAGGGAAATTTTGACCCTAAGACAACCTCTGGTTGACCATGTGACCCTTCCAAAAGTTGGTTTCCCAAGTTGGACAAAAATCAACTCTTGTGAGGCTTGATCTTGGATAGACCACTCTTCCATTTTTATGCAAAGAGATTACTCACCTTTTTGAGTTTTCCTTTTTGGATCCATTTTTAGAAAGTTGTAAGAGTTTAGGGAAGAGAGACCAATTAGAGGGTTTTCCTTCTCCCCATGAGTTCTAGTGGCTTTTTAGTGGGGACTCTCCATGTTGGAGAGCTTGAACACCCACTCTCTAACTTAGAGACTTAGCTAGAGTTGGTGACTTGGAAAAGAGGACTTAGGCTAAAAGGGAGCTTTTGTACAACTATTTTGCCATAAGCTTGGATCTAGGTTGGTGGACATATTGCATCTCAATTCTTGTTGTTATATTTTGTGTTTGCAAGAGAGATAAATGTAGTGTGTGAACTTGTTTTTGAGCATTGTAGTTATGTTATTGTAGTCAATTTTTATGTTTCATGAAGTATGTGTTTTTTCTATTTTATTGTAAATGTTGTTTATGGGATTCTCAAGGCTCACTCACCCTTGGGAGGGAAGAGAAGCCTTGGGGGTGGAGGAGTTTGATATCCTTTGGTGTAGAGTCTCTCCTCAAAGAGGAGAGGGAAAAATCATGGAGTATGGGCTCCATGAAGCCATCCTTGATTGTTGTTTTACTTGGGGCACATAAGGACATGTTGATAAAATATGGGCTTGATATTGTGACGAGATCTTATTTTCTTTGTAAGCCATGAGAGGGCTTGGTTATGGTATGTTTTGGGATTGGCCTTCTCCTTTGGGTACTTGGTCCACTTCACCCCCATATTAGGGTCTTAGTGTGACCCATTGTGATAGCCTTTGGGATGGGAGTAAGCTGTGTTTTTTTTTTATTGTCTCCTAGTTTCATTAAATGATAGTTTGATTGTCACCCACCTTTGTTTGGTTCCTCAAGCTCGGGGGTGGCCTCATAAGAGGCCTAGGTTGGGTGGTGAGCAGCCCATGGTCCCATGTGTTTTTCCCTTGTTTCATTTTTGTAGATTTGTGAAGTTGGAGCTACTTATAGTGTTATAGTTGCATATTGGAGAAAATGGATTCATTGTGGTTCTTTTTGCACATTCCTATTTGTACATGTAAATCCCTTTGTGGTATTAAAAGAAAATGTATTCTTGTTGAAAAATTATTTATGAACTTTCAGATTTTTGTATTTATGCTCTTGACTTAAGTATGGATACCTTCTTATGCCTAGAGCTATGTAAAATGGATCTTGATATACTCTTTGAAAATGGAAAGCATGTACATGATTTGAAAATACATTTCATTTAAATTTCTTTATGGCATATTCATTTAGTTTTCTGCAAACCTGGAAGTTAAAGAAAAGAGAAAATAATCTTAGAAAATTGACCCTTGTTTTTTAGTAAGGTTATAAGTGACATTAGAAAAAAAAAGAGAGAGGACAGTAGTCTATTTCTAAGTCATAAAGTGCATTCTTTTACTTTGGTGATATATATTTAAGGAAATATGTTTTCAAAGAAAAAAAAAAAAGAGATGTATACTTGATTTCTTTTCTAGCATGGTAGACTAATATCTACATAAGTGAGAAATAAAACAAAAAAAGAACTAAATCTGTTAATTTTATTTGCAATCTGTTATGTACATAGCTGAAGATATATGCATGTATATAAATACATGAATACACACACACACACACATATATAAGAAATATACTGAAATAAAAAATACTCTGTTTAAGTTCTGAACTCTCTTTTTGCAGCATATATATATATATATATATATACATATACAAAAAAAACAATATATTTACATGCTGCTAGTTATTAAAAAAAATGGATATATACATATATATATATAGTTATTTATTACAAAAAAAACTAAATTAAAAAAAAAAATTTAAATCAGAAGAAAAGGGCCGCGGTTGAGCCGTGACCCCTGTCTCCTCCCGCGCTTCCCTAAGGAAGGCAGTGGGAAAGGGGAGGGGTTCAACCCCCCGTGGCACCCGACCCACCCCACAGCTGCGGGCTTTAAGCCACGGTCTATGGAGGTGCAGGTGGCCATGGCTGCCACAGCGCCACTCCGCTCGCCACTTTAAACCTGCGGCCCAACACTTAGAAAACTGTCGCCGTTTCACCAAAAAAAACACCTTCGGCCACCATGGTAATCGTAAAACCTACGCGATACACAATCGCATCTGTATCTATAAATATATATATACTGGCAATAATGTAAGTATATGTATATATTAAATTGTATATATACACATGGAGTTTTGAACTCTTCCATGGCCACCATGGATGTACAGACCTGCAAGCAAAAAAAAAAAACTGAATAATAAGAAAAGAGGGAAGAGGTAGGCTTTGGAGTAGAAAAGAAAGAGGAAATTTTAGTCTTTGGTCTCATTCCTTTTTCCCTACCCCTAATTTTTAATTAGGGTTAGGGAATTTTCAAAAGAGGGTTGACTTTCCTCTTAGTAGGAATAGTTATTTTGGTGGGATAGATTAAAGTTTAGTTGAAAGAGATTTTTTTGGTTTTAGATAGCTTAGGAATGATTAAGTTTGTAAGCAAATGGATTAATAAATTTTTTAGAAAAAGGGGGATAACCTTTGTTATAAAAAGATTCCATGGGGAATTATCACGATATATTATAGTTAAATAAATTCATGAAGTTATTAATCAGAGTTTTTAAGATATCGACTAAAGTTTCTCGATAGGATATTCTAAGGTCAATTATGTTTCCCCAAGTTGATAATTAAAAGGTTTATTTAGCCGACATGTGAGATTAAATTATTTTAGGGATTATTAGTGACTTTAATTCAGTCGAGGTTATCACCATAAGATTGTACTAAATTTCACTACTTTGTTAGGAGGGATAGATTTAACTCAAAGGAATAACTAATTACTTTAAAGAAAAAATTTAAATAAGTTATCCAATTTAGTGAAATTTAATATGAATAGATAAAAGCTTAGGTGGCTACCCATCCTGTTAATGTTATTTTTATGCGGCCATTATATGTGGCCAGTATAATGGCTATCGTAAAAATAATATTACAGTTTAACTAGTTAATAAAATTTCATAGTGAGTTTGTAGGTAGTTTAACATGATTAATTAACTTGTCAACAGAATGAAATTTTTTCTTTCAGGTAGATTATAGGAATATTTCATACACATCATCAAACTCTATTAAATTATGTATTATAAATAGTTATGAGTATTCTAATCGCATTTGTAATGGGATCAAATTATATGATTTATCTTTTAGCGTAACTTTAGTAAAGATACGAAATTGGATAACCGTCCTTTGGTACATCACCTCACTCACGTTATGGACATGGTCAGGTACTTAACTAGCATCTTGAACAAACTAAAATTTGGTAGATTGACCATGGGGTTGATTGAGGTTGACATGTAGTCATGATTCTCCTTAACCCTACTTGTGGTTCTTGCTTATTTTAACCCTTATACTAACCTTTCAAGAAAAAAGTTGTTGCATTTTTGGGCATAAATTTTAGGGCATGACACTTGGTATCAGAGCCATGTTTAAACACTTATTTTAAACTTATCAAAACAAATCAACCTTAGTTAAAACAATTGCAACAACTTTTAAAAACATTATCTTCATACTACAACACTATTTTCAACTTATACCCTTTTCATAATTGTGTATGATGCCTCTGGCAATGCGGCAAGCTCACGCCCGTGGACGAGGCTGTAAGTGTACTCCTCCAGTATGAGTTTAGATAGAATAAAATGTAGGGGGTGCTAGAGAGGAACAAAGACCTCCTCTCAAAAAACCCCCTAACCCCAACCAGGATGTACTAAATTCCCTTCAGAATCTAGTTGGAATCATTTTAGACAAGATACCACAGGATAATCAGCAAGCATGACTTGGGGGTGTAGCGTGCGAGTGCTTTATGAGTCCCCTACCTAGGATTATGGAGGACCATGCTGACCACAAGGGTGAGTTAGTACACATGCCACCTCTAGAGGCAGTTGTTCCAGCTTATGAGAGGGTACCCCGTGACACAGGGGACCACATTAGGGAACTTATACGCCTTAACCCACCACCATTTTTAGGAGCCACAGGTGGGAGTGAGGCTGAGGATTTTATTTTGAGCCTAAAGAGGTGTTTTGGATTGCGCCCTTATGGGAGCAATATGAGGGCATGCTTTGCTATCCACTTGTTGAGAGGATTAACAACTATTTGGTGGAGGACAAATGAGTTAAAGGGTAATCTGGCTATGAACACCCTCACTTGGAGCACCTTTTTAGAGAGATTCAGAGACCGTTACCTATCTAAGCACTATAGGAAGTGACAGATAGATGAGTTTCATGATCTTCAGTAGAGAGGACTCACTGTCTCATAGTATGAGTGTAAGTTCCTAGAACTTATGCCTTATGTAGATTACATGAGAGATGAGAAGATCAAGGTCAACCATTTTGTAAGAGGATTGAATGTATCTATATCTGGTTTGGTGAGCATGGCAGCACCAGGGAACCTTTGAGAGGCCATGAAAAAAGGCCTTGATTGGTGAGGAAATTTAGGGTAGGGGACAGGATGCATGAGATCGGTCTCAAAACTGAAACACCATACCATAGAATTTAGGGTATCACAAAGCACATTGGAAGGGAAATAGAAATAATCATAACAATAACAAGAATTCATCGGGGTCCTACAAACCCCCTCCATCTCAGTAGTAGTCACATCAGGGACAGAGTTAGAGGCTCCTCAGGGGAAACAAGGCTCTAGGCCCAAACAATGGCAGTCACAGGCTCCTAATAAGGACCAAAGGTCATAGGCATCATCTACACCCCCAGCTAGCACTCAGCAGTCCTCCAGGGGTGGTTATAGTGGTTCTAGTAGGACAAGGGGCTCACAGTTCTCTAGACCCCAGGGTACCCAATTTTAGACTCGAGGACCATGCTACTCTTGTGGTGCCATGGGGAACTTTGCTAGGAACTTCCCTGAGGGGGGAGGTCAGCGCAATGTAGCATCAGAGCCCACTATTTACGGATATGGGTAGATCCTATAGATTTTTTGCAACAGTTGACAACTGCTAGGCAGAACATTAGGCTACTGTGATTGAGGTTTCAGGTATGATTAGAGGTAACAAAGTTACTATTCTATTTGATTCAGGTGCTATAGATTCTTTTGTTTCTCCATTGGTCATGGAGCATTACGGGCTAGTGGCAGATAGACAAGAAGTTAGTTAGGAGGTAGAGTTAGCCTTAGGTTCTAGAGTACCCGTCACTTCCTTAGTTAAGGATTTCTAGATTCACATTGGTACCATGACTACCATAGAAGATCTATGTATCAAACCTCTTGGATCCTATGGGATAGTACTTGGCATAGATTGGCTTTATGCAAGCTAGATTGTCAGCAAAAGAAGGTAGAATCTTTAGATGATGGTGGCAATGCTATAGTTATTCCAGGGGTTCAAAGGGTGGTAACCATTCATATGATTTCTACTATGAAACTTAAGCGATGCATGTGAAAGGGGTTCCAGTTATTTTCCATCACTATCAGTGATAGGGAAGAAGAAGAAGAAAAGGAAACCTCTCTTGATGATCATCCTATGTTACAAGAGTATGCAGATGTGTTTCCTTCAGAATTACCTGATATGCCTCCCCATAGAGCAGTTGATTTCCATATAGACCTCATGCTAGGAGCTGCACTAGTATCTAGAGCACCGTACAGGATGTCTCCTAATGAGCTTAATGAGCTCAAGATTTAGCTAGAGGAGCTCCTTGAGAAGGGGCACATACAACCTAGTGTCTCTCCTTAGGGTGCACTAGTTCTCTTTGTCAAAAAGAAGGATGCATCGCTTAGATTATGTATGGACTACAGGCAGTTGAACAAGTTAACCATTATGAATTGATACCCACTGCCTAGGATTGACAACTTGTTTGATCAGTTACAGGGTGCCCATGTGTTCTCCAAGATAGATCTTAAATCAGGGTACCATCAGTTGAGAATCATGGAAAGTGATATTCACAAGACAAATTTCTAGACTAGATACAGACACTATGGGTTCACTGTTATACCTTTTGGTCTTACGAATGCCCCTGCTATATTCATGAGCCTCATGAATGGGGTATTATACACTTTCCTTGATAGGTTTGTGGTTGTGTTCCTTGATGAAATATTGATATATTCTCATAATGATAAGGAACACGAGGAGCACTTGAGATAGGTATTACAGTGTTTGAGGGATAATCAGTTGTATGGAAGCTTGTCAAAATGTGCCTTTTTTAGATAAGAGGTTAGATATTTAGGTCATGTTATATCAGGTGATGGAATCTCAGTGGACCCATCAAAGATTGATGCCATTATGAATTGGCCAGCACCTACTACTGTGACCAAGGTTAGGAGTTTCATGGCTCTCGCAGGATACTACAAAAAATTTGTTAAGGGTTTCTCTAGAGTGGCTCATCCTATCACATCCCTTCAATGAAAGGGAAAGAAATTTTAATGGACAGGGAAGTGCGAGAGGGACTTTCAAGAACTCAAGAAAGCACTTACTAGCACACCTATTCTAGCAGTGCCAGAGACTTCAGCGGACTTTATGGTCTACGCGGATGCATCCTTAGATGGTTTGGGGGTAGTACTTATGCAGGATGGGCAAGCTATAGCATATGAGTCTAGGAAACTTAAGAATCACGAGCTCAATTACCCTACCCTTGACCTTGAGCTTGTGGTAGTGGTGCATGCATTAGTAAGATGGAAACACTTTCTCTTAGGAAATCAATTTGAGCTTCATTCAGACCATCAGAGTTTGTAGTATATATTCACTTAGCCAAACCTTAACGCTAGGCAGAGGAGGTGGATGAAGTTCTTATGTGAGTATGACTTTGATGTCCATTATATCAAAGGGAAGAAGAATGTAGTCACTGATGCCTTGAGTAGGAGGCGACATGAGTTATCATCCATGATCACTGGTACAGATTTGAGAGATCGTATACTACATCATTTGTGGGAGGATGAGTTGTATGTAGAGGTTTGTCAATTGATCCGCTCTTAGAGACCCCTTGTGGGGAGATTCTCACAGTATTCCTTGGAGTCTGATGGACTATTATGTCACAAAGGATGCATCTATGTACCTTCTTCCAGGGATTTGCATAATACCATTATGCTAGAGGCTCATAGAGCCCCTTATATAGCACATCCTAGAGTTAAGAAGATGCATGCTGATTTGAGACAGCTCTATCATTGGCCAAGAATGAGGTAGCACATTGCAAAGTTGGTAGCCTAATGCCTTGAATTCCAGAAGGTTAAGGTAGATCATGGTCATCCTGGAGGGCTCCTTCATCCTCACGAGGTACCTATGTGGAAGTGGGATGTTATATCCATGGATTTCATTGTGGGCCTCCCTATGTCATCTCGTCGCCACGATGCTATCTTGGTGATAGTTGAAAAGTTGACCAAAGTTGCCCACTTCTCACCCATCCATACCACTTTTACAGCTCTAGGAGTGGCACATGTTTTCTTGAGAGACATTGTTAGACTGCATGACATTCCTCAAAAGATCATTTCTGACAGGGATTCTCTCTTCACATTATCATTTTGAAGGGAATTACAGGTAGCCTTGGGCACTAGGCTCAATTTTAGCACAACTTATCACCCAGAGATAGATGGTCAGAAAGAGAGAATCAATCAGGTACTCGAGGATATGCTCCGTATGTATGTTATGGACCATCAGGTTAAGTGAGAGGAGTATCTACATTTAGTAGAGTTTTCCTATAATAATGGGCATCATTCATCCTTGGGTATGCCACCATATCAGGCCCTATATGGTAGACCTTGTAGGACACCTTTGAGTTGGGATAGGATTGAGGATAGGATTACCATTGGACCATAGTTAGTTCTAGAGATGAAGCAACAGGTAGCCTTGATTAGGCAGCGACTTCTAGAGGCACAAGATCGACAGAAGAAGTATGCCGATACAAAGATGAAAGATTGGGTTTACATGGTCAGAGATAGGGTCTTCTTGAGAGTGTGACCTCATAAGATTCCAATCCATTTCAGAAAGGGCTCTAAGCTTGCACCTTGATTTGTGGGACCATTTGAGATATTGGAGAGGATAGGACCAGTTGCCTATCGTCTAGCCTTCCCACCTATCCTGTCACACATCCATGATTTGTTTCACATTTCTATTTTGAGAAAATATATTTATGATGAGTCTCACATGATAGATTGGGATACCTTACAAGTGGATTCATATGGGTAGCTAGCATTGGAGCCTATTCATATTTTGGCATGCCAAACGCTGAGCCTATGAGGCTGAGAGATGGACCACGTTAGGGTTCAATGGAATTGCTATGATGAGGTTACAACTTCATGGGAGGACGTAGCACAGATGAGATCTCAATATCCCCATATTTTTGATTAAATCTAGGAGGAAGTTAAATCCTAGAGGGGGGAGGATGTGAGGCCTCACCCCGAACCCCATCATAGTTTTCCAATTTTTCTCCTTATTATAGATTTAGCACATGATACTTTACATTTTGATACACTATGGACCTTATGGATTTTATGCTTTATGTCATGGATTGGTCATTGTGGATGTTGGATACATGATACTTTACGATGCACCTTATGGACTATATTACGTTTCTTTTATGGACATTTATTTTGTGATAATTGATTTGGAAAAACATTATGGTTATGTTATGGGTTATTGATGGTAGGAGAATTATTAGAAATGGTTATTAAATTGAGATATCATGCAATGTGAATCATACCTTATGTTATATGCATAAATAAAATTATTATTTCTTGTGATATTAAGTAATAAACTTAGTATGTTGATTTTCCCTCAGGTTTTGAATATTGCTTATTTCTTTATGATATATATTTATCTCCTCAGACTACTGATATTTGAATTGAGTGTGTAGGTATGAGACCATGGTATTTTATCTGGGGAACCAAACATAGGTATATGTGAACTCAGTTTAAGCCAAGGTTGCGTCTAATGAGAGAAAAGACCTCGTTGTATTGTAATTTAATTTGTAAATGTAAATGGTTGATTGTGGGAATGTATTCCTTAAATGTATTTTCATATTTTCTTGTGATTATTCTGAAGTGGATATGACATGGTCTAGTGATGTGTAAATGTTTGTGTGTGTCATTTGACACTTGTGATTTGTACTTAAGACCATGACATGTCAACTTGGGAATGGTTGTCCACCTACCTAGGTAAGTACATTAGTGAATCCCCATATGCATACCTTGGTTTGGGAGATGAGGGTGTGGTCATCTCATTGGATTTTCGTAAGTACTCTTATAGTGGACTTTTGGAGGGGTTAAAAAGTTCCTAGGGGTGTGTTGGGGTAATTTTTAGGTAGCCCACTTGTTATACCAATAGATAAGGGACATTTTCACCCTAGGATAGCCTCTGGTTGACCATGTGACCCTTCCAAAAGTTGGTTTCCCAAGTTGGACTAAAATCAACTCTTGTGAGGCTTGATCTTGGATAGACCACTCTTCCATTTTTATGCAAAGACATTACTCACCTTTTTGAGTTTTCCTTTTTGTATCCATTTTAAGATATTTGTAAGAGTTTAGTGAAGAGAGACCAATTAGAGGGTTTTCCTTCTCCCCATGAGTTCTAGTGGATTTTTAGTGGGGACTCTCCATGTTGGAGAATTTGAACACCCACTCTCTAACTTAGAGACTTAGCTAGAGTTGGTGACTTGGAAAGAGGACTTAGGATAAAAGGGAGCTCTTCTACAACTATCTTTCCATAAGCTTGGATCTAGGTTGGTGGACATATTGCATCTCAATTCTTTATGTTCTATTTTGTGTTTGCAAGAAAGATGAATGTAGTGTGTGAACTTATTTTTGAGCATTGTAGTTATGTTCTTGTAGCAAATTTTTATGTTTCATGAAGTATGTGTTGTTGCTGTTTTGTTATAAATGTTGTTTATGGGAGTCTCAAGGATCACTCACCCTTGGGAGGGAAAAGCAGCCTTGGGGGTGGAGGAGTTTGACAACCCTTGGTGTAGAGTCTCTCCTCAAAGAGGAGAGGGAAAAATCATGGAGTATGGGCTCCACGAAGCCATCCTTGATTGTTGTTTTTCTTGGGGGACATAAGAACATGTTGATAAAATATGGGCTTGATATTGTGACAAGATTTTGTTTTCTTTGTAAGCCATGAGAGGGCATGGTTATGGTATGTTTTTGGATTGGAATTCTCCTTTGGGTACTTGGTCCACTTCACCCCCATATTAGGGTCTTAGTGTGACCCATTGTGATAGCCTTTGGGATGGGAGTAAGCTGTGTGTGTTTTTTTATTGTCTCCTAGTTTCATTAAATGTTAGTTTTATTGTCACTCACCCTTGTTTGGTTCTCCAAGCTCGGGAGTGGCCTCATAAGAGGCCTAGGTTGGGTGGTGAGCAGCCCATGGTCCCATGTGTTTTTCCCTTGTTTTGGTTTTTGCAAATTTGTGAAGTTGGAGCTACTTGAAGTGTTATAGTTTCATATTGGAGAAGATGGATTCATTGTGGTTCTTTTTGCACATTCCTATTTGTGCATGTAAAGCCCTTTGTGACATTAAAAGAAAATTTATACTTGTGGAAAAGGTATTTATGAACTTTCAGATTTTTATATTTATGCTCTTGACTTAAGTATGGATGCCTTCTTATGCCTAGAGCTATGTAAAATGGATCTTGATATACTCTTTGAAAATGGAAAGCATGTGCAGGGGGCCGCGACTGCCACAGCTCCGCTTTGCCTGCCACTTTAAACCTGCGGCCCAACACTTAGAAAACCGCTGCCATTCCACAAAAAAAAACTCCTTTGGCCGCCATGGTAATCATAAATCCTATGCGGTACACAGTCGCATCTGCATCTATAAATATATATATATACTGGAAAGAACGCAAGTATATGTATATATTTAAATGTATATATATACATGGAGTTTTGAACTCTTCCATGGCCACCATGGATGTACAGACCTGCAAGCAAAAAAAATAAAATTGAATAATAAAAAAAGAGGGAAGAGGTAGGGTTTGGAGTAGAAAAGAAAGAGGAATTTTTAGTCTTTGGTCTCATTCCTTTTTCCCTAACCCTAATTTTGAATTAGGGTTAGGGAATTTTCAAAAGAGAGTTGACTTTCCTCTTAGTAGGAATAGTTATTTTGGTGGGATAGATTAAAGTTTAGTTGAAAGAGATTTTTTTGGTTTTAGATAGCTTAGGAATGATTAAGTTTGTAAGCAAATGGATTAATAAATTTTTAAAAAAAGGGGGATAACCTTTGTTATAAAAATATTCCATGGGGAATTATCACGATATATTATAGTTAAATAAATTCATGAAGTTATTAATCAGAGTTTTTAAGATATCGACTAAAGTTTCTCAATAGGATATTCTAAGGTCAATTATGTTTCCCCAAGTTGATAATTAAAAGGTTTATTTAGTCGACATGTGAGATTAAATTATTTTAGGGATTATTAGTGACTTTAATTCAGTTGAGGTTATCACCATAAGATTGTACTAAATTTCACTACTTTGTTAAGAGGGATAGATTTAACTCAAAGGAATAACTAATTACTTTAAAGAAAAAATTTAAATATATTATCCAATTTAGTGAAATTTAATATGAATAGATAAAAGCGTAGGTGGCTACCCATCTTGTTAATTTTATTTTTATGTGACCATTATATGTGGCCAGTATAATGGCCATCATAAAAATAATATTATGGTTTATCTAGTTAATAAAATTTCATAGTGAGTTTGTAGGTAGATTAATATGATTAATTAACTTGTCAACATAATGAAATTTTCTTTCAGGCAAATTATAGGAATATTTCATACACATAATCAAACTCTATTAAATTATGTATTATAAATAGTTATGAGTATTCTAATCGCATTTGTAATGGGATCAAATTATACGATTTATCTGTTAGCGTAACTTTAGTAAAGATACGAAACTAGATAACCATCCTTTGGTACATTACCTTACTCACGTTATGGACATGGTCAGGTACTTAAATGGCATCTTGAACAAAATAAACCTTGGTAGATTGACCATGGAGTTGAGGGAGGTTGACATGTAGTCATGATTCCCCTTAACCCTACTTATGGTTCTTGCTTATTTTAACCCTTATACTAACCTTTCAAGAAAAAAGTTGCATTTTTTCACATAAATTTTAGGGCATGAAACCACTGTTGTTATCTTCTGCTTTCTTAAAACAACTTTCAAAATCTATCTTCAAATCTGCAACACTCTTACCAATATCATTTCCATTCTTCTATGAATTCATATGAGGCGGTACTCTTCTTTTGTCTTATCCATTGTACCTGTAAAACTTTTCTATATGTCCTGGATTATTGCATTTGTAACATATAGGAGGTCTTCTTTCCTGATTAAATTTCTATTTATAGTACTTTGCAATGTGTCCAATGTTATTACATTTTTAGCATGTAGGTTTCACTGTAGATTCTCTTCCATTGTCTTGTCTATATCCAGATTGATTAGGTTTTCTGCATTCTGCTTTCTTGTGCCTGTATCCATTACAATTAAAACAATAACTAGAAAAATTTATAAAAGGGGCATTACCTCTATAGTCTTTCTTCATGTGTCCAAATTTGTTGCAACCAAAGCATCTACCTATGAAGGGTCTGATCTTCTCTCTAGGTTATTCAATAGAAGTTTTCTCAACATCAATCTTCTCATTGGATTTCTCTTCCTGATTCTTTGAACATTAAGATTCATTGAAGCCAATACCAGTCATATCACCTTTAGGTTTCTATTTTTCTCTCTATTCATCAATCAATCACTGCTTGTGTGAAGTTTCTCGATGTGTTTCTTTGCTTCAACAAGTTCACCGTTTATAATTTGATTATATCTCTCCATTTGTAGATACTTGTTCTTGTAGTTGTCGGCCTCATTCTTCATTTGATCTAATGAGTTGTTTAAAGATTCTTCAACTTTATTCTTAGCATCCTTCTGTATCTTTATTTATTTAGTCATACTCTCATTCTCAAGTTTCAAAGTCTCATTCTCTTCTTTTAGTTGCATCACTTGATTTGAATTGTCTTCATCTAAATCCTCTTTTATTTGAACCATAAGATTGTGTCTTTGACTTCTGGAAATCTCAAGTTGTTCCTTGTGTTTATTTATAAATTTCTCATATCTTTGCATGTTGAATCTCAACTCTCCATTTTCTACTTTTTCTTTGTCAAGGTCTTCAAGTGCAGCATCAAAGTTTTCTTGCAAACTATCCAAATCTATTTTGATCTCCCTCAAGATGTTAGACTTTCTCTCCAAGGGCCAGAAGCTCTGATACCAATTATTAGGATTGGATAATACTGAGAGGGGGGTGAATCAGTATTATAGCACTTAATTAAATTCTTCAACTATTTAAACATTAACAATAAACTTGTAGTAAAGAAAAGAATGTAAGCAAATGACACAAAACTTATAACACCATATTTTGTTTTCAAGGAAACCTTGGCCAAGGGAAAACCCCGGTGGGGATGGTACCCACAAGAATTTACTAAAGTATAATGTCCCTATTAGAAGACCTAGCCATGTTAGGAGCTGAATATTACGTAGTAAATTTCCTTGTTAAAGGAATTACAACCCTATTAAAGGTTCACAACACCCTGTTAGGGGCCAACTGAGCTTACAACTCTTACAAAGTAATTCTGTTTACAAAGTGTTCTCAGTCATGAAAAAAAAAGCATCACTAGTGCTTAGATAGTTCATTTATAGTTCATCAATGATCTCTGTCATTCTCTGCTTTGATATTCACTCAATACACTGATCCAACCAACATGTATATTTATCAAAAAGATCTTACATATATATCTCGTAACTTTACAAAGTTGGCTCCTAGTATAAATATTACAAATATTACAAAGTCAGCTCTTAGTACAAATACAGTTAGTAAGGAAAATAATAAATGTATAGCCCACACTCTTACATAATCAAAGTGTAGGTTATCAATGACCATAATCCAACTCCGATTGCTTGGAGTCCATGTCATACTCTCTCAATCTTCACTACTGTCCGACTGCTCTGTATCACTGTTCTGTTGGAGTCTGTCTGTCTTCAATTCTTTCTAACTCACCGTAGACATTACCAAAACCAAATCGATCTTAGGTGGAGGTCACACATACCCCATAGTATCTTCCTTTAAGCTCTATTTCCCTAATTCATCGATCTCAAACTTTGATATCCAAAATACTTCTGTATCTTTGCTTCTATACTTAGTCGATTTCTGAATCAACAAAACTTATCTTTATAGAAATTGATCTATAACCCAGATGTGTTGCCATAAATGACAACCAAAAAGTGAATCAAATTGCACAAAATTGATCACTTTCCAACAAAATGAAATGAATACTAACTATATATGATATCAAATCTAAGGTATAAGAGGAAATTAAAGATTAAAATAAGAAGAATGAACTAAACTATTAAGAGTTTTTGGATTTGAATGTGTGGTAAATTTTTTGCAACACAATCAAATCCAAAAACTATTAGTAGTTAAGAATGAACTCGCCTTGACACCTAGGAGAGGAGGAACAAACTTAAAATCCGGAAAAGACTGTCAAAATCAGAAATTGTTCTAGGTTTGGAATCTTGAGACCTATATTTTTTATTGTAAAATTTGCAAATCCAAAGGAAAATGTTTACCCAAGTCGGCCTTGTTTAAGAAATTTGGCCTTGTCCTAGGGGCAGAAAAGTGGGTAAAATCTATAGCAGACCAGTCACAAATCTTGCAACTCTAAAATTATAGTTCTTAAACCTAAAAAATTGTTCCAGAACACAAGAAAAATAGAAATAGATTGATGGAAAGGGGCTTGCATTGGTCAATCCCCTATATAGGAATCAGCCTAAAAGAAGAAAATTGCATAAACTGTTAGGATTATGTAATAATGAGAGGGGGGTGAATCAGTATTACAACACTTATTAAAAATTTTCAACCAATTAAACATTAACCATATACATGCATAAATGAATAGAAAATAAGAAAATAACACAGTACTCATAACACCATATTTTGTTGTCAAGGAAACCCTAGCCAAGGGAAAAACCTGGTGGGGATGGTACCCACAAGCATGTACTAAAGTATAATATCCTTGTAAGGAGACCTAACCCTGTTAGGAGCTGAATATTACATAGTACATTTTCTTGTAAAAGGAATAACAACCTTGTTAAAGGTTCATAACACCTTGTTAGGGGCCAACTGAGATTACAACTCTTACAAAGTAATTCTTTTTACAAAGTGTTCTCAGTCATGAACAAAACAAGCATCACTAATGCTTAGATAGTTACTTTATAGTTCATCAATGATCTCTGTCATTCTCTGCTCTGCCATTCACACATCACATCCAAAAACTCTTCTTTAATTACCATTTCAATGAATTCAATCCTTCACATATCTTTATCAAAAATATCTTGCATATATATCTCACAACTTTACAAAGTCGGCTCCCAATACAAATATTATAAAGTTGGCTCTTAATAAAAATACATTTAGTAACAAAAATATGTAATGCATAGTCGATGCTCTTACATAATCAAAGTGTAGGTTATCAACAATCATAATCCAAGTCCGATTTCCTGGAGTCCATGTCATACTCTCTCAATCTTCGCTTATGTATCACTATTTTGTATCACTGTTCTACTGCTGCCTGTCTGTCTTCAAATCTCTCTAAATTTATGTAAACATATCATAAAAAAATTGATCTTAGGATGAGGTCAAATATAACTCATACTATCTTCCTCTAATCTCTCTTTCCCTAATTCATCGATCTCGATCTTTGACACCCAAAATAAGTCTGTATCTCTGCTTATGTACTTAGTCAATTTCAGAGTCATCAAAACTTAACTTTATAAGAATTGATCTATAACCCAGATGTGTTTCCATAAATGACTACCAAAAATTGGATCTCACCATGCAAAATAGATCTCTTTCCAACAATCTCTCCCTTTGGCATTGATGGAAACGATTAACAAAAAAATGACTAAGTCTTCCAACAAAACTGTCTTTCCTTCTCTATTTTGATTTTCTCTTTTCTTATACATTTTTCTCTTCTTTCTCTTTCTGTTCATTTTTCATCTCTTCTCCCCCTTTGACAAAAATGACAAAGGTGCATACAAAATATTAAAATCAGTGCTTGCTCCCTAGTTTCAGAACATCTTGAAAGTAATCTTCCAAGATCTTTAGTTCATTACTCCATGACTTCAGTAATAGTTGGCTAACATGAATTAGCCCATTCAATGTAAGTGATGTAGTCTCTGTATGCACCCTAAAATGGTCGCCTAGACTTTGGGCCCCATTTATTATTTTATCAATTTATCAAATTTCTGAATCAATGCTTTGGAACATTTTCAATTCAAATCAATTTCCTTGATCAAATTGTAA
>MU228403.1:785965-809344 GCA_018584345.1 Thuja plicata | reverse complement strand
TTGGAAGAAGATGGATGGAGAGATCACCAAAAGGGAACTTTTTTGGCTTGAATCCTTCAATGGCCTCCAATGGATCTCCTTCATGCAAATGGATACTTGAGAATGATGGATGCTTGCTTCAAATCTTTCTTAATTGCTTGCTTGGACTTCCCTTTTATATGAAATTAGGGCACAATCTTCTAAGGAGGCCTACATAGGATAATTAAATAATCATTTAAGCCTTTAACACTAGGAGAGGACCTATATTAAATATAATTTAGTAATCAACCGATTCAAAACCTAAAACAGCTGACTTGGAAGCAGGAATAAACTTTTTGTGAAGACCGACATCCCAAAAACCAAAAGTTCCTGGGATTTGGACCTTGGGACAGGGTCAAGGTCGGCCCTATCCTAGGATAAGGCTAAGGTCGACCCTATCCTAGGGCAGGGTAGAGGTCAACCCTATCCTAGGAGGTCGACCCTGTCCTCAGATCCCAGGATCATAGGTCAAAGAACCAAGATGCAGAATTTAGGTCAGGAAATGGAGGTTAGAAAGGTAGGTCAGGGGGGAAGCCATGTAAAGATCAGGAACCCATTCAGAGGCACTTTTCATTACCCAAAACCACTCACTCAGAAGGATAAACTAGTCTCCTATGGAAGTGCTTCCATTTTCTCACTATACAATTTCTAATGAGTTTAACAGGTTCTTTAATGACCGAGGCATAAAGAGACAGATGTCCACACTCAGGAATCCTTGACAAAATGGTATTCTTGAACAAAGGAATAGATCTATCATGGAATGTGCAAGAACACTAATGATATAGAAAAATGTTGCACAAAAATATTGGAAAGAAGCTGTAAGTACTGTAGTTTATACACTGAATAGAGTTCAAGTCAAGAAAGGTACATATGCTACACCTTATGAACTTTGGTATGGTTATGCACCTAGTGTAAAGTATTTTAAAGTATTTGGAAGCAAATGTTTTATACTAAAAGACAATAGAAATGGAAAATTGGATGCTAAAGGTGAAGAAGGCATATTCCTTGGTTATTTAACAGAAAGCAAAGCATACAAATGTTTGAATTCTAATACTAACAAAATTGTTGAAAGTACAAATGTAAGAATTGATGAGTTTGTAGAAACAAATGAAGCTAAAAGTACACAAGAGCCTGAAAGCTACAGAACATTCATATATCTAGATGAGGAAGATTCTAATTCACTACCTGAGACTACTGCTGGACAACAACATGCACCTGCCAAGTAACAGAGTGGAGTTGCCGAGCAATTGGAAGTGAATGTCAAGCTATCTGATGGAGATGCCGAGTCATAGCATCAACCAGAACTGAATACAGACAATGAAACTAAAGAAAGGACCAAGCCTACCCTAGCAAATATGTGAGAATAAATCACAATTCTGATCAAATCATTGGGTCAAAGGATTCTGCTATTATGACAAGAAGTAAGTTGAAAAATGACACATGTCTGTTATGTGAATTTGAGCTCAAAACAGTAAAAGATGCTTTAGAAAATGAAGATTGGATACAAGCAATGAGTGAGGAAACTGCACAAATTGAGAAGAACAAAACTTGGACACTTGTACCTAGGCCAAAGGATAAAAATGTAATTGGCACAAAGTGGGTATTCAGGAACAAATTGAATGAACATGAAGATGTGACAAGAAACAAAGCTAGACTGGTATGCAAGGGTTATGCATAGGAGGAAGGAATTGACTACGGTGAAACCTTCACCCCAGTTGCAAGATTGAAAGGTGTCAGAACCTTACTTGCATATGCAGCCTATAAAGGATTCAAAGCTTATCAAATGGATGTGAAATCTGCATTTCTCAATGGAATCTTGGAAGAAAATGTATATATTGAGCAAGCTAATGGTTTTATAGACCCAAACAAAAGGGATAGGGTTTGCAGATTGCACAAAGAATTATATAGATTGAAGCAAGCGCCAAGAGTATGGCATGAGAGATTGCACAATTATCTAATCAAGATTGGATTTGCAAGAAACAATGACAACAACAACCTGTACTTGAAGACAGAGAAAAGAAAAGGTACATTATTAGCTGAAATTTTTGTAGATGTCATCATATTTAGTGGACAAGATGTGTTATGTCAAAAATTTGCAACAGAGATGCAAATTGAGTTTGAGATGTCTATGTTTGGTGAAATAAAATTGTTTGTTGGCTTACAAATTTATCAAATGAAGAATGGTATCTATATCACTCAATCTAAATATATCAAAGAGATGCTAAATTTTTTTGGAATGGAAGAGTCCAAACCAGTGATTACACCCATGGCTACTAGACAGAAGCTGACAAAAGATGATGACACAAAAGAAGTGAACCAAACACTCTACAGGTCAATGATTGGAAAACTACAGTATGTTGTACACAGTAGACCTGATATTGCCCTAGCTATTGGGATTGTTGCAAGGTTTTCTGCTAATCCCAAGGAAACTCACATAATGGTAGTAAAAAGGATTCTAAGATATTTGAAAGGAACTGATGACTATGGTCTATACTACAAAAAGAATGACAAGTTTGAACTCAGAGTTTACACTGACTCTGCCTGGGCTGGAAATGTTGATGACAAGAAAAGTACTACTGGTGGAGCATTTCTTTTAGGAAAGTGATTGATCTCCTAGACAAGCAAGAAATAGAACTACACCTCACAATCTACAGCTGAAGCTGAGTATGTGGCAGCAACAATTAACTGTTCTAACATTGTGTGGTTGAAGATACTATTGAAAGGTATGAAGGAAGAAATCACTGACCCAGTTGTCATATATTTTGATAACACAAGTGCTATTAATATTTCCATAAATCCTATGATGCACTAAAAAACCAAGCATATAGCTATCAAGTATCATTACTGGAGGGAGCTAGTTCAGAGTAAAGAAGTGAGACTAGATTATGTGAACACCAAAGAACAATTAGCAGACATATACACAAAAGCACTACCCAAGGATGCTCATGAGTATCTACGAGGTAAATTGGGGGTGATTCCCCTAACTGAGTCTAATTAAGTTCTGTATGGTACTGTTGCATCAAATATTACATTCAGAATATTTGACACATTGATGCATAGTAAGTCACACTTTAGGATGCTGGATAAAGTTGTGAAGATGAACAAGGACAAAAAGAAAAATCAGTCATAATCAAGATGACAGGATCAACATGATACTGAAGATCTACATGATAAAGATATTGACATCTTTGGCATTGTTGTCAAAGAGGGAGAGATTACCTATAAAGAGGAAGAGATTTCCAAGAAAGAGAGATTACCAAAAGGGAAAGATTACAAAGAGGCAGAAGTTACTATTGAAAATATTGAAGTGATTATCTACTTAGAGGGAGTCTACAGATGATTAGACACAGATGATTACAGTGTGATTACAAATACATAGGGAGAAATGTTTTATATATAATAATTAGAATGAAGCTAAAGACATTAATGAAGATTCACTCATATCAAGGAACACATGTGACTTTTTGGATTGGTTGGTAACTATGCTTGTTAAATCACTGTTTTAATATTTTGTATTTCCATCAATGCCAAAGAGGGAGATTGTTGGAAAGTGACAATGCAATCAATCCCTTTTTTGTCATTGCTATCAAACCTTTATTGGAGAGACCATTTTTATCTATTTGAGTACCATATCTATTGTTGATGAAGAATATTTAACAAGAAGACCAAGTGAATGGTTGAGTTAAGGCAACTAAAAGGGTACTTGATTAGTTGGCACTCTTGCAAAGTAATTAGTTGTTTATCTTTTAAAGATAGTTTTTTTGGCTATTTTATGCTGAGCAAAGTTGCTTGTGCCGAGTAAAGTTGTTTGTGATGAGAAAATTTGTTCATTTCCGAGCACCCGTGAAATTGCCAAGTGAAAATAGTGATGTTGGCTGACTTACAGAAATTGGATTAATGATGAGATTTGAGATCTTTGGATGACTTAGTTAATTTTATTGGGATATGTAATGTTAATTAAAGATTGATCCACGTCATTTAATGTATGAGTAACCGTAATTAATGCATGGTTTCAAGATTTAATTAGAGACTGCTTTGGAGAAGTAAATGTAATACAAATATGGGATGATCCATTGGATCTGACCTAACCTAAGATCTATGATCTTGTTTAAGTGGAAAAATATTTATCTGACCTAGACAGAGAGGTATATGATAACCTTAAGGGGTTATTCATTAAGTGAAAAAGAGTGTATGTGTATGCAAGAGGTTTTCATAGTTGATTTACTGTTTGGCATGATCTAGCAGAGAAGGCAAAAGGCAGAAGTAGAAAGTTGCATGTGTGATTGCTTGACAGATTTCCAAGCAGATCAGAAGGTTGAGATGACAATGTAGGATATCTAGTAAGTTAACATCAGAGCTGTAATTGGATCTGAATTGCAAAGTAAGTTGTATGTATCAGATCACAACTGCTAATTACTTTCTTACCATTGTATCAGTTAAATCCTTTAAAAAGGTTGACTTAACAGTCATTTGTATAAATCCTCTAACAAGGTGACATTTAGGTGGAATGTTCTAAGTCCTCTAACAAGGCCACTCCTGATAGGGTGATTAAATCCTTTAACTAGGTCACACCTAGCAATGTGTTATTGTAACCTTTGACAGGGTTGGCTCCTCACAAGGCATCACTTCATAAGAGTGAAAACTTGGTAGCATGTTACTGGTGGTTTTTCCCATATTGGGTTTCCATGTTAAATACTTGTGTCAACTTGTGTGAATGCTTATGGTTTTCTTTACTGTTATGTTTCTACAAGCTAATTTCAATTGACTGTAAACTGCATGATTAAAGTTGTTGATTTATGCTACTACTGCTGAGTAGATCTGAAGTATAGAAAGTTTTTATTTGCTACATCTAGACCTGAGGATAACTGATTCACCCCTCCCCTCTTAGTTATTCTAAATTCATTCTAACACTACCCATTGTGTGACCCACTTGGTTACAAATATAGCACCTTCCAGTGAAAACTGAATTAGTTCTTCCTTGTGATTGGAACCTACCTCTTTGGGGTCCTCTACCTCTATATCCTCCCCTTTGGAAAGATCCTCTAAATTGATTTCCACCACTATTATCCATGGATTGATTGTCCTCTTGCCTATTAGGGCTTTGTCCCCTAACATAGTTACCCCTGCCTCTCTAAAAACACCTATTGTTACTGCCACCTCTTCCTCTTTGATGGAAGTCATTTCTTCTCCTTGCTTTATCCTTTTCTCTCAGGGCCAATTGAAAACATTTATGCATGCTTTCTGGAGCCATCATGCTTATCTCATCTTGTATTCCTTGTCTTAGTCTATTTAGATAACTTGCCACCTTCTTCATCTCATCTTCTTGTCTCCTAGCCCTTAGGCCTAGTTTATGGAACTCCTTTGTATATGCACTCATTGACATTTATTTTTTTCTAAGATTCTAGAGTTTTTGATACATTTTTATTTCATAATAAGTGGGCAAGAATTGCGCCCTCAACCTGATTTTCATCCTTTCCCAAGAAACAATTTTCTTCTTCCCATTACTTACCCTTTCATCTTACATCATATTCCACCATACTAGTGCAGAACCTTTGAGTCTAGACTTTGCATAGCTAACTCTCTTCTCCTCTGCTACCTCCTTGTAATCAAATTGGTTGTCTATGGCTTCTAGCCAATCCAACAACTCCTCTCCAATCAAGCTACCACAATAAATGGTATGTATTCCATGCTGTCCTTATTTAAGGATTTGAATGCATCTAAAAACACTTTTTTCTCCTTATCTATCTCAGGTTCTTTTCCCTTGTTGGATGACTCCTCAGTTTGACTATCATCATCCCCATCACTTTCATCACCCCATTCAATGACCTTCTTGTTGCTTTTGGTCTCGGTCACATAAGCCTTCTCCAAGAGGCCCTGGACCAATTATACTATGTCATACCTACTCATTGCCCTAGGAGGCATACTGTCAACTTCTTGACTCTCTTGACTCTCCTCACCTTTAGACATACACAATCTTCAAGTTATTCCCACTCTGATACCACTCTGATGCAGAGGGTTTGACAACTAGGTATCACTTCCTTTCAAGATGTTAGTTTTGTGCCTAACTCAACCATCCTATGGTTGTTCTTGTTGGATCTTCTTCCCAATAGGATCTCTAGGACCCCTCAACCAACTTATCCTCCAAGGTATAGTTGGATTCAAGAAGACTCCAAAGTTACCAAGCTTAACTAGTCCAACTAGTTACCAAAAAGACTAGTCTCTTCTACCAATTCACCACCTAGTCTATCAAAGCTCTACCTAGGATCTTCTCATACACTCACTGAGACTCTCCATACACTTATTGGCCCTTTCTTGGTCATTCTACATCCTTCCAAACACTCCAAGATGCCCCATCCTTTCATTTGGTCTTTAATTCACTAGGAGGGCTAATTGATCAATTCCTTGTAGCCCCATTTTTACTGATTTTGGTCTATTGCTTCCAAAACCTCCAAATGAACCTAAAAAAAAATTGAGAATCTTCAATATATCATTCTACCCTATTAGAATCCAAATCCCTGACCTTTGATTGCACCCCAAACCCTATTTTCTTGCAGGCCCTAGTTTATCGCCTATTAATTAGGCCTCTAGACCAGTCAACATGAATAATTGCTAAACATGTCTCCAAACTTTGATTCACCTCCAACCACCATTTAATCCTTTTAGGATACCTTCTTGAGCATCCAAAAATGCTATCAAGTCTTTCCCAAAAGGTCGTGGGTGCCCACACAAATTCAACCCCTTCCTTGTCCTGGCTCACCTGGTTTCACCAGTCAAGTCAGCCATAGGGCATCACCTTAGGCCTATGAAATCCATTGAGACCACAACCAAAAAACATAAAAAATAACTACTAACCCTAACCCTTCCTTCCCCATGGTTTCAGACAAATCCACCAGAGGAAAATTAGGTTAGAGCCATTACTATCCAAAGATCACTGTTTTGCCTTTGTCAGACCAGTGACCTTCAAAACCTTCTAAATTTAATCCTATTGCACTTCAAATCAAAATAATTAATGCATAAGAAAGAAGAAAATGAACACTATACAATCACGGAGGCTGATCACCTATGCCAATTTGTACAGGACCGTACATAAGCAAAGATACAGTTCAAATTATGCAAATGAGGGTGTAGACATCCATACAAAGGTGTCAGAAGTAAAAGTCTCAATCCAAAATTTCATTATCCTTGTCCAAAAATCAATTACAAGCTCATATATTGAGCTTTGGTGGTTACATTCAGTTCTAACCATATTTTGTCAAATCTTGCAAAAGTTGCTTGAGCAACTTTTTGCATTAGAAAGAATTTTGACTTCCTATGTCAACTTGATGGTTGTTGTTGACTCCTAAGACCCTAAATAACATAAGTAGGGTCCTAAAACATACCTCCAACCCCTGGTGTCCTAAAATGACAAATTTTCACATATTGAGGCCAAAATGACCTAATGAGCACTAAGGCTCTTACAATCATGAAGTTAGGCTAACATGTTTCCAACCTTTTGGAACTTATTCTAACACACACACTCAACTCCGAAAACATCTCAATCACCATCAAAAAAATAAATAGGGAGGTTCCTTGCACCACAAATATTAAATGCATAGTTAGAACTCTTACATAATCAAAGTGTAGGTTATCAACAATCATAATCCATCTCCGATTGCCTGGAGTCCATGTCATACTCTCTCAATCTTCGCTTCTATCCAACTACTCTGTAGCACTATTCTGTTGTTGTCTATTTGTCTGTCTTCAAATCTATTTATATTTTTGTAAACATATCATAAAAGAAATTGATCTTAGGAGGAGTTCACATATACCTCATACTATCTTCCTCTAAGATTTATTTCCCTAACTCATCAATCTCGATCTTCGACACCTAAAATACCTTTGTATCTCTGCTTTTGTACTTAGTTGATTTCAGAGTCATCAAAACTTAACTTTAAAAGAATCGATCTATAACCCAGATCTGTTTCCATAAATGACAACCAAAAAGTGGATCTCACCATGAAAAATAGATCACTTTCCAACATAAACAAGATAAATGTCAGATTTACCTTGCATGGAAAACCCTCATTGTTGGATGTAGATATCAATTAACTCCACAAAGATGTTTGTATGTGTGGAATATGTTGTAGAATCAAGGATTCCTTCACAAATCAAACAGATCTACACTTGCCAATTTTAGATCTTTAATGAATGTATGCTTGAAATCATGGATAGAGAAGAGGAATCGATATTTTTTCTTTCTTGAGAATTCTTCCAGTCGACCACCATGGGAGAGAAACTTGCATCAACGAGATAAGATTTCCTTTGCATGAATGGAAGAAGACTTGGAAAGATAGAGATCATCAATATATGCTTTCCTTCAAATATTTAATCCACCACTTCAATTTCACAACTTGAATGCTTGATTTCTTGCACTTGAAAGATATTTTCTCTCATGAATTTAGGATTTATTATGGATGCCAAAATGAGAGGAGAAGACCCTCTTATATACTCATTTTGGGGTTCAAAATTGTCAGGCATACCAAACTGGGATTGTGAAATAGAACAACCCCTACATTGGGTCTAGATCCCACTTAAGAAAAACCCCCTAGGAAAAGGCTGAATTAGGATGGCCTAGTCCTATAAAGGTTAATTTCAAAGTGATTACAGGACTCAGGAAATGTGAAAAGTCTCAGGGAAAGAACATGAAAGATGCAAGAAATAGTGCACAAAGACCTTCATATCTAGAAATCACTAAAATAGGGTCCAGTATGTCCTAAAAGGCATCCAATTGATGGGTGATAAATTTTTAGGATGAAACAAAAATTATAATATTGATTTTCCATTTAGGTATCCCAAGAAGGTATGAAAGGGGTTGGAGTGTAAAAGATCTCATTTTCACTCTCTCATTTTGCAAATTTTGAACTCTAGAGAAAGGAAGATGGTACAAATTCAGATGCATAAACATTGTAGTGAGTGCATACAAAGCTATAGATGAATAGAAGGTGTAGAGGAAGAGGTATATATATTAGACCCCCCTCATAATTACACAGTTATTGCATATTTTTTTTAATGTTTTTTTTTATAATTTTCTAGAGTCAAATTGGGGTCCCTATGTCAAAGTTGCATAATTAAGTGTGCATGTTGCATAGTTGGGTAGGACTATGCATAGTTAGGGGTTAATTTACATAGTTGGAAATAGTCTTGTATAGTTGGGAGGTAAAATTCATAGTTGGTCAAACTCATGCACTTGGTCAAATAGTTGAAAAATTAATTGAATAGCTACACACTTGGTCAATATGTCACGCAATCAGTCAAATTGTTGTGAAGTTGGCAGTGAAAACTCAGTTAAAAAGTTCAAAAAATTGGTCAAAATGATATTATAGGTATACATTAGGTCAAATCAGTCATAATTGGTCAACAAAACATTAGATAATAAATTGTTGACACATCTTTACCCTGTTATACATACGTTGATCTTTCCTCTTTATAGATGTGCAAGCGTAGAATGTCTTACATGGGATTATATCATCATTTGAGAAGTCATAAGAATAATATTATATTGGCTTTAGGTCTACATAATATTTCTTAGATTCCCAAGATTAGGGTAAATAGAGGATTGATCATGCCATTGACAAAGTGATGGAACTCAAAGACAAGTTCATTTCATTTTCTCACAAGACATGTGATCATCACTTTTAAGGATATCTAGCATATACTTACAATTCCCATCCATGGAGAGCTTGAAGTGTATGAGATAGAGATAGAGGGGGAGGCACTGAGTAGCTTATTTAATTGTGATGAAACTACATTGGACATTCAATACTATGAGATCAAATGGGATACTTTAGAAAGACAAGATGGGAGGCTAGTGGTTGTTATTAGCATGGTTATTGTTGGATTAGTAGTGCCCAATAGAAAAGGACAAAAATTACCAACAGGATAGCGGAGATTTTTAAAGATAATGATCATGGATGGTACAATATTTGCATGGGGAATATGTATGCAAGCTATGACATATTGTCACTTGCATCAGGTAGCGTACAGAGGAAGATTGTCTATTAGCATCAGGATCACTCTGTTGCAAGTTTGGGAATTTGAGCACATCACAATATTTCATCCTATAGTAGAAAAATAAGTTATACCATATTTTTCATGTGTATTTTTATGCTAACACACTCACCCAGGAACCATTGAGATACACTTAATATTGGAGGCATGAGATTGACAAACTGAGGGACTTTCCTTGGAGATCTTACAGAGATTATCCCAATTGGGATGACAATGGGGATTAGATTCCTTATTATCATTAGGAGAGATACTTTATTGGACAAATAATCATAAGACACATTGTCATAGGTATCTTGTTACCAGAGAGGGTACACAGACAGTTTGGGGAGTAACAAGATGTGTTGATAGACATGCCATTATTTTCCTTCTCAAAAGGCTAGGTGGGGACATGGGGCTAGTAATTAGACCACATGTAGCATACTTAGAGTTTAAACAACTTAAACCTAGAAAATGGGGAGTAGGACCAGATGTGATAGATGTTAGAACCAAACTAGAGTATGAAAAGTGGTTTGGTGAGTATAGGCCAATTCTATTGATAGATCTAGAGATTCCAGTTCCTAGAGTGGCATCGTAATGATAGAGGAAAGAGGATGAGACAATTGTAGAGGTGAGGAAATACAGGGAACAAAAGAGGGAGAGTTAAACACTTAGGGGGTGACAAAGGATGATGATGAAACTAAGTATAGTGATGAGGATGATGAGGATGGAGGTGGTCATGATGTCGTACCTATGCATGTGGAGGATAAACATGCTCAACTAGAAGACATACAAATTTTATATGATACTAAGGACATATAGATGTAGGATATTTTTGTAGGTGATGAGGTTGAGGACATTTAAGTTGAAAGTACTTTGAGGGAACTAGTTAGGTTTAAGAGGAAATATAATGTAGATCTGATGAGATAGATAGTAGGAATCCAAGATGAGAGGACAACAAAGAGGGAAACCTGGGATATAGAGAAAAAAAACACTCATTATAGAGATTGATAGGTTCATAGTAGAGAGGGATGCATTAATAGCCTCTAGAGAAATTCTTTTATCTAGATCTCAGAGGTAGAAGAAGATGCTCTTACATTCATTAGTAGTATTATAGATGTCAACATATGAGATATAGAAGGGATGATTATGTATTGGTGATGCATGTATGAGAGATATTTACCACCAAAATAGTGGGAATCGATCTTTAAGGATTCTTCCAAATCACATAATAGGGAACACTTCTGGAGGAAAAAGAGAAATATGGGAGTGTTGGAATCAATGAGGCCATGTAGGCCAAGACACATAGGACCATAGACAGGAGGGGCTACATCCTTCTGACAAGATAGAGACCAAGAGGATCGAGAGAGAAGAGAATGAATCTCTCTATTCACAGTGAGATTTTTGTAGACATGCTTCATAGATTATGTTGAGTCTATGGGCCCTTTTTATGCATAAATCTTGATTTTTTACTTTGATACTTTTAAGATATGGATGTATATGAGATGTATCTACTTGCACATTCTGATATGAAGTGTTATATGCATGATTTTTACTTTTCTAGATGATGATGCTTATGTGGTGCTATTCTTTTACTTGTATCATGCATTTACTGTATATGATGGATGGAAATGTTTATGAAATGTATTATTATGCAATGATATGTATGCAGGATGAAATAATTTTTGTAGTTTTCTACTTTATATGCAATGGATATTAAACCATGTCATGCAAGTACCTTGATAATGTTTAAATGTATAATATACTTATTTTTGTGCACCATACTACTAGACCAAGAGGATTATGAATACTAACTAAAGAAGTATTAGTAGGAAGTGAAAATTAAACAAAAATCAGTTAGTTAAGATGAAATTGTCTTTAATAAGTGCACTTTTATCAATGGAGCTTTATTTAATAGGGGAAAATGGATACAGTGTACCATGGTAATGAAAAATATGATAGTAATACAATCCATTTTTAAAAAAATAGACACATTTCAAACAAGGAATGATCTCATCCATCTTAAAACACAATAGTATGTTAAGAGTCAAGTTATGTGTAGCGAAAGTCACAAAGTGAACATGCCTATTCATAGACACCCAAAAAATACTTTCCCTAGAACTTCATGAGAACATCCCACAAACAAAAGATAAAACAAAAAGGAACATGGACCATCTTGCTCACTCTCATCACTCAGTGATATCCTTGATTAGAATAGGAATATGATCAAAGATAAATCAATAAAAGATGATAATCAATGGATGAATAAATCCAAAAACCATTCTTCTCTCATTGTCATTTTTTGGTGCATATTTATTATTGATAGGATCAGGAAAATTCTCATGATTTTTTTTTCACTTTTTCAATATTTTTTTAGGATCATGTTTAATACTTGAAAGGTGCATATTGTTCAATAGCTCAAGTGGAAATTCTCCATCTAGTGTTGGAAGTTGATAAACCTTATATCCATATATTACAATAACTCTATATGTTCCTATCTATTTTGGTTCAAATTTTCACGGTCTTTCTCTTTGTTATTGATCTTTTGGATTCATTTTTCTGACAAAATCTTTGACTTCAAAATGGTGACATATAAGTTTCTTGTTGTAGATTCTTCAAAGATGGTTTTGGTAAGCTTACAAATTGACCAAGGTAACTTGTCTTTTCTCATCTAGTATTTCTAGCTCATGGATTCTATATATTCTATAATCTTCCCCATCAATCAAATTTTGCAATTATACTCTTAATGATGGGATTTTAACTTCAACTAGCAAGATGACCTCAATGCCATAAACTAAAGAAAAGATAATTGTGCCAGTAGGAGTGTGGATATTGGTTTTTTATGCCCATAGAGGTGGGTTCAACTACATATGAAAATTTCATCTAGCATCATTGAAATTCTTTTTAAGTATTTAAATGATTGTCTTATTGGATGGCTCATCTTGGTAGTTTTCATGTGGATAGTTTATAGTAGAATTTATGTGTTGAATATGAAATTTGTCACAAACATCATCAATGTCCTTATTTTTGAATGGGATACCATTATTAGCAATAGTATACAAAGGGGTTCCATAGTGGCATATGATATAGCTCAAGATTAACTCTGAAATTTATTTACTAGGGACATATGTCACAGGGATGACCTCAATCTATTTGGTGAAATACTCTTTAGTAGTGATTATATATTTACGACCATTACTAGAAATAGGATGAATCTTTCGTATGAGGTCAAGTCCCCACTACAAAAGGGAAATGGTTAGATAAATAGGTTGAGCTCTTTCACTAGGTCATGAATCATATCTCCATGCATCTAGAATTTATAACATTTCTTGGAAAAATTATGAGCATCTTGTCCCACGGTGGGCCAATAGTATCCAAATATTATCAATTTATTTTCTAGACTTAAACCATTTAAATGACCTCCACATATACAATTGTGTACCTCATGAAAAAAATTTCATGCCTCTTAAAAATTAAGATATCTAAGGGGGGTTTGGTCAAAATAATATTTATAAAGGGTATCATCTATGGTGACGCATCTAGAGGCTTGGAGTATAAAGGATTGACGTTGGATTTTGGACAAGTCTGGGTGTAAGATTTGAGCATTCATATAGTTATAAATATCATGGTAATAGGTGGAATTGGGGCCACAAATTTTGCACATGAGCTCAGATTGTGGAATCTTGAAAGTAGGAATCAACAATTATTCTACTAGGAATTCACATCTTTCTTCATTTTATGGTATGTCAATCATAGAGGCAATGATTTCCATAGCATCTTCTAGTTTATTTTGTAATCTTGGTACTTGGAAGAACTTTATTGTGATAAATTTAGCTTTGATAAAGTCTATCAATTACTTGTAAGGTGCCAATTTTTCATCTTTAGCATCATAGTCACCATTCACTTGGCAGATGACTAGTTCCTAATATTCATACACTTATAGGTGCTTAATCTTCCAATGTATTGCAAAATTTAATCCTGTGACCAGAGACTCATATTCAACTATGTTATTAGTGCACACAAAATATATCCTAGATAATTCCTTGTGGGTTGACAAACAAAATACCTACTCATGATCCATTTTTAGTGTTTGAGCCATCAAAATATTGTTTACATTCATTCAAAGATGTAATAGAGAATATTCACTCATTTGGAAAATCAAATAGCAATGAATGATAATATTGTACTGGTTATTTTGGTAATTGATCTACTATAACCTGGCCTTTTATAACTTTGTGATCCACATACTCAATATCAAACTCACTTAGGATCATCACCCACTTGGCTAGTCAACCTGTAAGTTCTTTACTCAACAAACATTTCAATGGATTTATTCTTAATATGAGCATTGTTTTATGGTTGATAATATAATGTCTTAGCTTTTGGGATAAAAATACCACTACAAGGCATGTGTACTCAATGAGTGTCTAATTCAATTTATAACCCACAAGTGTCTACTTGACATAATAGACGTCTCTTTCTTTTCCTATCTCATCATGTTGTGCTCGAAGGGCTCCTAGCATTATTTTAGTGGAAAAGATGTTAAAGATGAATGACTTTCCTAGAATAGGAGGTATCAAGACTAGTGTATTGAGAAGATAATATTTTAATTTTTAAAAATATTGTTGGCACCAATCATTCCATCTGAAGGTAACACCCTTATGAAGTAAGTGTTGGAAAGGGTGACACTTGTCTACCAACTATGCAATGAATCTCTAGATAGACTGCAATTTTCCTTGAAGGCTTCTCAATTATTTCAAATTAGTTGGGCGAGGCATGTCTAATGTAGATTTTAATTTTTTTGTTTTATATGATGAAAACCCTACCTATGTGGAAAAATCTCAAACATGTAAACATTATTTATAAATAAATCTAATCTAAACATGTTCATAAAACTACAACTACACAATAGCTTCCAACATAACCTTCGTTGAGCCAAACAAATGCACCCAAGACTTGTTGATTTTCTCTTAGAGAGGAATGTGGGTTTTATCTCTCGGAAAAAAATAAAATTGCAATATTAATTGATTTCTTGTGGTGATTGATCCCACAATGAAAACTAATGGATTAATGAAGAACTCAAGAACAAGTATGAAGAATTTGTCTCAAGCTTTCACCGTTGATGCAAATAGAAATTCAAACTATTAAACTAATATGAAATGAAATATATTAACTAATATTTATTCACCATTAACCTATCACGTTATTTCTAGATTCAACAATGAACTAAGATTGAAAATCATGAAAATAAACTATGAAATCCTAGAGTATTACTAACATGATAACAATGCATAAAAATTAGAGATGATTTGCAAGGAGTGAGGCTTCCTATTTATATATTTTTTAAGGGAAGAGAAGGGATTAGATGAGGTGGTGCCTATGTGTCATTCACATAGGAGCCACATAAGGGACACAAGGGAGAAATGACATGTCATGCAAAAATTCAACTTGGGACATTTAAGGTTTGAGGCACTCAAGGTTGTTCACACATGTGAGAAACTCATTAGCACTTAAAAAGTTAGAAATCACCTTTTGAGTCTAATTAAGAAAGACTTAACTAGTGAATAGGCTTATTAGGATGAGAGTGATGGGTGTAGACTAGGATTTTTAGGTGGGTTTAGGATTAATGCAAATCAAATTTAGATTAGTTATATCTTAGTAGAATATTAGATTGTGGAGGGAATAAATAAATTAAACTTTATTTAAAAGGTGATTTAATGGAGGGAGGGTAACAAATAAAATTTAATACATTTAGAGGGTAAGGTATTTAAATTAACTTTAGATACTATATAATAATGAATTGATTTAATTAATTTAATTAAATCAATAGATAAATATAAAATAATAGGCAATTAACTAGAATTAATTATAATGCTAAGGTAATATTAATTTAATTAATATAAGTGTGTAGGGATGATTTTAGGTGTCTACAGTTGGATCCACTTCTATGCCTCATTGAGAATCAAAATAGCCAAGGAGTTTTCTTGAAACCACTTTGAAAACACGTTTCTTTGGATCTACCTAGAGCTTATAGTTTTCCGTTCTACTAAAGGTTTTGTCCAAAATTCAAAAACTAATAATTTCTAGTGGGTGATTTATATAAAAAATCATCTACATAGTCTTCCATAAATACATGCATGGAATCATGGAATATTGTTGACATTTATCTTTGATAAGTGGCTCTAGCATTCTTTAGACTAAAAGACATCACTTTCCAGCAATATGTTCCCCAAGCACATGTAAAATTTATCTTAGGTTGAGCTTTAGGTTCTATTGTGATTTTATTGTAGTCAAAAAAACCATCCATCAATGATAACATCTCATGTCTGACTGTCATGTCTACTATAATATCAATATTTGGCAAGGGGAAATCATCTTCCAGACATGCCTTGTTGAGATTACAAAAATTGTACATACCCTTATGCCCCAAATATGTTTGCTAACTAGGACTAGGTTATAAATCTATTCTACATATTCAATACGTGTTATGAAACCCACATCCAATAATTTATTCAATTAAACTTTTACCAAGAGGGATATCTAGGGATGCATCTTTCTTAATTTTTATTTCACTAGTTTTACACCTGGTTGCAAGGTAAAATTATGGAGAGCCAATTTAGGATCTTATCTTTGCATGTATGTATAAGACTAGGAAAAGTTGATTTGCCTTACTAGGGAAAAATTTATGAAATCAACATCCTCTTTTTCTAATAAGGATTGTGTGAAGTGTATGACCTTTGGGTTATCTGGTATTCCAAGATTGATTTCATGTACCATTTATATTAGTAGTGATGATCTTTCTTTCTATTAGAGTATGTCCAATCTTCCATCCTTGGGCACATTAGATATTTTTTCACCCTAGAATACATCCTTTTTCTTCATGGTCTAATGGCACCTTTCAATTTTCTCTAGAAGACCTATTATTTTTATTATTTTTATTTTTAATTTTAATTTTTTATTTTCAGTTTTGTGACTAGAAGATGGATTTGACTCCATAAAATATGATGTGGTACCTAAATAAATGGAAAATATTTCTTTGAGATCACCTAGTGGTATTCCTTCTCAAAGCTCAAATAATTCTATGATGGCTTCATCCTTTTCAAAGAAATCTAAACTCAACAGTCCTGGTTGGTCCCAATCTATTAGTTTAGGGTAAACTAAAGGCATGCCATCATCAGTATTGTATAGATTTTGGATTCCAGGATGGTAAGGATATAAGTGTTAATCATATTAGTGTCACTGACATTATTCTTAGAAGTGACATTAGGATCCTAGAAATTTTTGATCTAGGCATAAGGATAATTTTTTACAAGGGGAGGATTATCATACACATGTTTATCTTCAAGAGTTAAGTCATTAGGGTCAACAAAGATATGGTAAAGGACATAATGTATAGAATAATAGGAGTTTCATCCTCATTCATTCAAATAAATATTTTCATAGGTCTCCTCATATATCATATCATTGTTTAAGGCATTCACTTTTTTACATGAGGGTACCTTAGTACTCGAAGAGGCAATTCACAATGGTTTAAATCCAAGTATTTTGTTTTGAGGTTGTACATGGAGAAGAATGGTTTCTAGGATGCCTTGATTCTATGTGCCAATACCACTACAAGTTTCATAGCCTTTTTTCTACATTATTTTGAATCCTGGTCCATATTTTTAACTAGCAATTGGACATGTTGTTTTTCTTCTTCTTTGTAAATCTATACAAATATGTCTTCATCAATAGTTTCTTTTTGTAACTCTCCCCATTTTGTGAAATTAATGGTGGAATTTTACTAGATAGTGCTCTCTTGTTGTCATAATAGATTTAGTTTTCCCTAAGACTTTGGGGAAAGAGGTAATTTACCAATGTGAAAATAATATGAAATTGAATATTCTTTGCAACCTTGATCTTCAAATTTAAGGTTTCCCTTAGTCATTTTTACTAATGTGGATGGATCATCATATTGAGAGGAGATAGATGAGGTTGTTTCTCTATTGGACGATACTTGTTGGGTAGGAGTGTCTCTAAAATTGGAACAAAAACTGGAAAGAATTAGAGTCTCAAGGAATAGTAACCTCCACTCCATTATAGGAATAATTCAAACATATATGATAATTTGATGGGACTATTTCATTGTATGGATCCAAGGGTGACCCAAAATCATTCTTTAAGGTAGATCTAGGTCCAAAACTTATAACAATGTGTTTTCTACTACTAGACCAAATATGAGATATAGAATGGTTATTCCTTTTCAAAGATATTCTACATCATCATAAGATTTGCTTTCTATTTTATTTGAGGGATAAATTTTATCTTTATAGTATCTTAGAGATATTATAGCTCTCAAAGTGAATATATTTAGTACTGCTCCACCATCTATCAACACTCATCTAATTTTGTAATTATGGACAAAGACTTTTACGTGAAAGGGATCATTGTGATTTGGTCTATCATGAGGGATGCCACTTTATGAGAAGGTAACATGTTGTGAAGTAGAAAATTGACCTATCAAGGCCTAAAATTGGTCAACATTTATATCAATATGTACAATGGACTTTTTCAAACCTTTATCTAGAACTTCTCTATGCTGGGAGGATATACATAGTAACTCAAGAGTGGAGATTTGTGTTGCTTATTTTCCAAGATTGCCAACAAGTTTATAGTGGGTAGTGATCTAAGGTCGAGGAGGAGCTCCTTTTATAGTGATCTTGGTTGAATGAGTAGAATCACACATTGGTTATCTTTATCTTTTATGGTTATGGCACACACACGAGAATCTGAAACTTGAATGTTATTTATGGTATAATCATAAGAAGAATTGATGTAATTCACGTTGGATTTATAATTATAATTTGTACTGGAACCTTCCCCTTCCCATGATTAGGGAAAGGAGTTTTGAAATTTGTGTGATTAGTATTAGAGGAACACACATGAAATTCCACTTCAATTTTGCCTTGATTAGTTAAATCTTGGACTAAATGTTTCAGTTAGAAACATGATATAGTCTTATGACCTTTTATTCAACAATAATCATAATATTTGTTTTCATCCCACCATGGTGGTTTTCATATTAGATATTCTTTAATATTAGGTAATAAAACAAAATTTGATTGGATTAATTGTTGTAACATAGATTCAATAGGTTCTCCCTATGGTGTGAATTGTTTGGAAGGTGCATCTTTAGATCTTGGAGGTCGGCATTGCTAATTCTGGTGTATGGTATTTGAATTGTTGTGGTGTTGATTTATCATATGAGTATTTGGAATAGTTGGTCCTTTAAGACTAATTTCATCCTTTTCATCTCTAATTTTTCTTGCATTAACAACACCATCATTTGTAACATTTTTTTTTGAGACCAAAATTTATTATTCTCATTCAAGCTGATTGTGTTGTTGTTTTCTTTATTTATTTTGATTATTCCTTACGAAAAAGAGCTTCTTGATATTTTTTCATTTTTCAATGAGTTTTTTGATCATACTTGGAATTTTAATCTTGATTTCATAAATCATTTCTGGCATGACATTTTCAATAAACAAGTTCACTTGTTCTTCTGGAATGTCAAATGGACATTGATTGACAATGTTTTTCTATTGCAGTAGGATTATCATAAAATTTTGACCTATATTTTTCCTTTTTGAACATAATTCAATCAAATTAATCTCATTTTCAATGTTAAAGGAAAAATGAGAAACAAAATTTTCATCTAATTCCCTCCATGGTTTTATATTTATTGGTAATCTTGTGTATCAATCCATTTCTTCTCCACCAAGACTATGAGAGAAAAGACACATGAGGTATGTATCATCATAATTAACTTCTATACAAGAGGTATAAAATTCTTTTATGTGATCTATAGGATTTCATTTTACTCTATATTTATGAAATTTCGGTACCTCGAAGTTGTTGGGAAAAGGAGGCATATATAAACTTTTGTTGAATAGATTTGGGAATAAGTCTTTCTCTCTATAATCTTTCTTTGTTCCTTTAAATTGTAATGTGTCTACTTGTCTTCTCAATTCTTTAATTTGTTGTACCATCTCATCATTAGGTGATGGATTATTCAATATGTCATTCATTCCTGAATGACCTCTTTATTGATAAAGTGTTCCTCTTCTTGTGTTATGATCATGAAAATCTAAATTTGATAATATTTGATTACTTGAAGAAGATGAATCTGATAATGGATCTTTAGGTTTTTCCATTGTGGCATTTTGATGTTTAATTTGTTGTTATTGTTTTTTATGTTGTGCGACTTGTGTTATTGATTGACAATATTATTTTTGAGGTTCCATTAATTGTTTTTGAATTCTTAGAAAAATAATTCGTTGTAATGGAGACACTTGTTCATAGTATTATGATACATAATGCTGATATTATTGATACTATAGTTGTTGTTGTTGTTGTTTTTGTTGTTGTTGTTGTTGTTGGTAAATGTGTTGTATTTTTGGAGTATATAATGAACATGTTAAAAAGTTGGTCGTGTTCCTTGTCTCACTTGATACTATTGCATATTTGATAGTTGTTTCTATTGTCTTGTTTCTTGTTGATATCTCAAATGTCAAAGTAGACCGCCAAGAATTTTGGATTGATGTTTACATGATTTTGAAAATTTTCTTGGGATATTACATTCACATTTTATTGTTGTGCAACATTTTATTGGACTTGTGAAGGATCATTTTTTTTTCTTCCATCAAGCGATGTGATTGCTATAAAATTTGGAGTCACACAAGATGCATCTCCCTCTGTTTGTTACAAAGTAAGCTTTGGTTGAATTTCTTCCAAGGTAGGTTTCACTTGATTTCATAAATATGTATCTTCCAATAGTAATTTAGGATTTTATTTCTTGAGAATATTAAATTATCTTTTTGTGTCTTTGCACATCAAATATTCTAATGTCTTCTAAACGTTTGGGTCTCTTATCACTTCTTCAATTTATTTCTCAGGTATGTCTGTCAAGGAAAGGTGACTCACATGTGATGATTCAAAATATGAGGATGATTCTAATTGATTATTTGGGTCTTTTTGAACAAGTGGCAATGATTAATTTAAAATATAACCAAGTCCTCAATGATATATAGGTTCCATATTAGATGAATATCCTTATTGAAAAAAATATTGGGTTGATTGATTAAATTCAAATGTTGCTTGTATTTCTTCTCTTAGTGTTGGTGGAATGCTACCACATCCTAGTTTCAATGGTATAAACATTGGTTCAAAATTTGGTGTGTGTTCCCATTGGATCATGTCATAGTTTGATGATGTTTTGGTAGGAGGACCCTTGTTTAGATTAAAGCCTTGTCTATTGGTATAACCTTATTGTGAAGAGAAAATTTATCTTGATCAAAATGTGCTCTTTGTTGGTTTACTAAGAGGGGGGTGTATCAGAAAACTATGAATCTTAAACTCTGATTCAACTCGGTAAGATAAACTTCTACAATAACCAAATCAGCAATAACTTAAGAGATTTGAAAATACCATGAAAAATAAATATGCAACGCATATAACACCAGTGTTTAATGAGGAAACCAAATTTGGGAAAAACCTCTATCGGAGTTGTCACCCACAAAATGAAAATACTCTTTTGAAGTATGCTCAATTAAAATTCAATTCTATTAAAGATTACAATGCACATTGTTAAGTGTGACCCTGTTAGGGGATTTACCTCAGATCTATTAAGATATTCACCCTATTAGGAGTGGCTTGGTTAAAGGGCTTTGAACACTCTTTTAGAGTGTCACCTTTCACAAGTATTTTACAAAATATTGTTAAGTCCACTTCGTTAAGAGATTTCTTTGCTACAAATATTAATAAGAAAAATAATATAATTTGATCTATAATAATACAAATGCCTCTTACTTGATCAGATACCTTATGCGCTCTTTGACTATAGGCATCAATACTTCATCTCTCTCTTCTCTAGAGTGGGATTTCTCCTTTTGTTCTTTAGTGCTTCACTTGGTAGCACATCTACACTTCAAATTTACATCCTTTACTTCATACAATCTCATTCTTTATATAGAATCTATTTTTGCTTCTTTATCTCCTTTATTAGGTTTTCCTTCAATCACTCTCAGCCGTCAGATCATCCTTATAAACCAATTCAATGAATTTGATACTCGTTGAACTGCTTCCCATTTCCTCGGGACTTGAACTTTTCTTGGAATCAGTATCATCACTTTTTCCACTTAATATTTACCATAGATCATCAGCTTGATTTTTCCTTGAATGAAGATATTTGTAACTAAGTTCTTCTTCATCCTTGGTATCTTCCAGATAAATATGTCTTGCCTTTAAATGTGTTCTTATCCTTGTTTATAAAAATTGTTCCATTTGGTAACTAAATTCTGACTTCGATGTCATGGCTTTCTCAGTGGCTCAGTGTCTCGATGCCTCTTACTAAAAAACACATCCCTTTAACCAACAAACTTCATCATACTCAGTAACTAAACAATGTCCTTTTACTAACTTGCCCAGTCTACTTACCAACTTGATAACTTCAAATGTAAGGTAGAGAAAAACTATACCAATATGAACTTATCATTGTCTAATCTGTATTAACTGCCTAATTAAATCATACTCCAAAAGATATGAATATTCAATATGAACCAGAAATTAATTTCTTGACATCAATGAAAAAATAACAACTGATCTAATCTTTTATACAATCTTGTATACCTTTGATCTCAGTCTTCATCATCATCTCCACCAGTTGAGTAAAACTCTCCCTCTTTGGCATTGATGGAAACAATATCTATTGATGCTGGCATACTTTAACATCCATTTTCTTTGTTTACTCCCTCTGAGTTGTTTGATCTTTTCCTTTGATTTCATTTCTGATTCTCTCTTTTCTCTTTTTATAATCAATCAATCTCCCTTTAACATCTTTCACTCATTTTCCCTCAATCTTTGTATTCATCAATTACTTATTCTCCCTCTTTGACAGGAATTCCAAACTTGCATACTCTAGAAAACTTCTCTAGGAAGTGGATTATACCTTAGATGTACTACTATCTCATTGCATACATAATTATTTTTCACAACTTCAGGCATCATCTAAAGTGTGAACACTAGCATCAACTCACAAAATATATATTCTATTGAATCCTAGAATTTATGTATCATGCATCTTTCTTTGTGAATTTTGGATAGGGGTAGGAACCCTAATTTACCTTTGAGATACTTAAATGTATCCTTTGGTAGTGGTCTGGTAAATATGTCTACTAACTCCTCCTTTGAATTCACATACTCCAACATCACATGCTTGTCTTGAACTTGTTCTCTCAAGTAATGATACTTGATAGAAATGTGCTTGGTCTTAGAATGCATCACCAGATTCTATAATATGTT
>MU228403.1:737012-756643 GCA_018584345.1 Thuja plicata | reverse complement strand
TTCTTAGATGGTCCATAGTTGTGAGGCCCTCGTCCTGAGAGCAAATTTCAAAACTCCATCTAGATAGAAGGCAACAGGTCGAATCACGCAGACAGTCAGGATGAATAACTCATATTCAGTCTTGGTTGTACCTGGTGAAGAAGGACTATGTTGAAGTGTGTGGTTGATTTAGAAGGCCAAAATTAACTCATACAGGTGGTAGTACAAGTGTAGATGATCAGAAAATCTTTGTTATACCATTGAGATGACAACAACCTCTCCATACACATATAGAGACACCACCAGCTAGATTGAGACACAGTGAGAGAGGAGAGGGTAGGCACTCCATGCCCCCACCATCTAGATCCTTTGGTGACACTGAGTAGGGAGATAATGTAATTGATTAGAATATTTTAAGTAAATGTTTTTCTAGAAGAAGTACTAAAAATATAAGTATGTTTGAATTCTGTAGCTAGCATAATGGAGTGGAGGAGATTTGTGTCTGAGGTTATGAAGGATACATGTATATCCTACTGACTACCAGCTAGTGAGCGAGAGTCCCTTATTGGATAGAGGGATCTCGATAGACATGCATATATTTTTGCATGCATCTAGTAAGAGCTGAGGTTATGCAAAGAAAGAGAAGAGAAATTGATGGCTGACCTACAAAGAGCTCAAGAGCATAACTATGAGATGGGCATATTGAGTTGTACATGGACTATCGTGCCAAGAACTTTAGCCTCATACAATAGAGCAGAGAGAGTTGGGAGCCACTGACCCTTAGAGCATAGAGATAGAGATTGATAAACATGGAACATGTGCCATATATGTACCAAACTCATGAAAGTTAATATATATATGAAACATTTTTCTTTCCCAGTTAGTTCTATGATTGATTACTTGTTCTTTTCATCAATACACAAGAAATTAACATAAAGAAAGAATGAATTTATGTATGAATGTATTTCAATCACATAACCTACAAAATAGACATAACTATTCTATAGGGAATACATAAATACACAAAGAAAGATCGATGTGTTAGGGATAATAGCATTTGAGATTCATAATATTAATAGTTTCCTTAAGAGGAAAATTATTCATATCAGAAATCTTATAAGCACCTGAAGTAAAATCCTCAATTACCACAAAAGCTCCAAGCCAATTAAGGATAAATTTCCCTTTTTCACCAGGTAAAGCATTCACATTCCTTTGATTTTCATATAAAACTAAATCACCTACCAAGAATGACTGTTCAATCACCTTATGATTATATTGTTTTTGAAGTGATTTATGATAAGCCTTAATATGCTCCAAAGCATTTATTCGTTGTTCATCCAACATTTCTAATTCTTGTAGTCATTATTCTCGTAAAGTATCCTTGTCAATTATCCCATGGAATGAAACACGTAAAGAAGGTATTTCTAGTTCCAATGGCATAATAGCATCAGTACCATAAACAAGATTATAAGGAGAAGTACCTGTGGCCATACAAACACTAGTCCTGTAAGCCCATAAAGCATAAGTAAGCTGGGTATGCCAGTCTTTCGCATGCTTGTTAACTATTTTCCTTAAGATTTGTTCAATAACTTTGTTTGATGCTTCGGCTTGACCATTAGATTGAGGGTATTAGGGAGTAGAAAATCTATGTTGAATACGATATTTTTCCAAGAATTTTATGAATTCTTTATTCTTGAAAGAAGTACCATTATCTGAAACTATCGTTGAAGGAATACCAAATCATACTATAATATGATTAAGAATAAAATCACAAATAACAATTGCAGTATTAGAATGGAGAGGAATAGCTTCTAACCATTTTGTAAATTAATTTGTAGCCATGAGGATGTATGTATTTCCTTGAGAAGAAGCTGGTGATATTTTTCCAATAAGATCAAAACCCCAAATACTAAAAGGTCATGGAGCAACTTGATTATGAAGCTCACGAGCAGGAGCATGAATTAAATTACCATGTTGCTGACACTAAGGAAAATTCTTAACAAATGTAAAAGAATCTTGTTCCATTGTTTTCCAATAATATCCCACTCTAAGAAGTCTATTAACTAAAGATTTCCCACCAAAATGTCCCCCACAAGAACCATACTGAGCTTCTACTAAAGCTATCGAAACTTTTGTTCTACCAAGACATCTTAATAGAAAACCATTATAAGAATGTTTGTAAAGCATATCGCCCAAAATGATATAATGTGCTACAAGCTTCCTAATATGATTACGCATGTTCCTTGTTGCCGATTTAGGAAATGTATTATCTTTAAAAAAATGAAAGATATGTGAATACCATTCATCCAAATGCAAGTTAAAACAATCAGCAGTAACCTTATTAGAAATTGCAGGGTGTTTAAGAGTGTGTATAGTAAATTGAAAGTCTTTGGCATTATTCTTGAGGTAAACCAAGGAAAGTGCACTTGCCATGGCATTTGCGTGTCAATTATCTTTCCTAGGTAAGGTCTGAATCATATAAGAAGAGAATTGTGAAAGAATATCAAGAGCCAATTCTTTATATTGTGTCATTTTATCATTATTAGTCTGATAAACCCTTTTGATTTTTCCAAAATCAATTGTGAATCCTCGTATATTTCCAAGTTTTTAATATGAAGGGATGAAGCTACTTGTAAGCCAGCTATAAGAGCTTCATACTCTACAATATTGTTAGTACAAGGAAAGGTCAATTTATATGACATAGGAATTGGTTTTTTTGTAGGAGGGACCAAGATAATTCTTACAATAGAACCTGTCTTGCATCTAGAACCATCAAAATATAATTCCCAAACATCTTCTTGCTTAGTAGCTAAAATATTCCCATCAAGAAATTATATTGAGGTGATGCTCGTATTAGAATGAGGACAAGGAGCTTCAGCTAAATAATTATTTAAATCCTATCCTTTAATTAATTTTTGAAGAATGAACTTAAGATTGAATTCTGTAAGTAACATCACCCACTTAGCCAGATGACCAGAGAGATCAATTTTTGAGAAAAGGTGTTTTAGAGGATCAAATTTAACAATCATATTAACCTCAACATTCAATAGATAATGCCTGAGTTTTTGACAAGCATAAACTAAAGCCAATCATTGTCTTTCTAAATCAGTATATCTTGTTTCATAATCAAGTAAAGTCTGAATAATATAGTATACTGGTCTTTCCTTACCTTCGCTATCATGTTGAGCCAACAATGCACTCACAACATGGGAAGTAGAAGAAGTATATAGATAGAAGTGTTTATTAAATTGAGCAGGTTGCAAAATAGGAGGATTAGAAAAATACTCCTTAAATTTCTACAAGGATTGTTTACATTTCTGGTTCCAAGAAAAAGTGGTATCTTTTCTAAGCAAGGAGGTGAAAGGAACAGTTCTATCGGCTAAGTTAGAAACAAAGAAACAGATAGCTCATATTTTTCCTTGTAAACTGCGTAATTGAGAAATAATCTTAGGAGGAGGCATGTTAACAATAGCATCAATCTTTTCAATATCGACCTCTATGCCTCGCTTAGAGATTATAAATCCTAATAATTTACTAGAATCAACTCCAAAAGTACATTTCTTAGGATTTAATCTCATATTATACTCCTAATTCTTTCAAATATTTGCCTTAAAATAAACACATGGTCCTCTCTTTATATAGATTTCACCAAGATGTCATCTACATAATCTTATAAAATGTAATCATAAAAAAATCAATGTCATAGCACATTGATAAATTTCTCCCTCATTTCATAATCTAAAGGGCATCATGACCCAACAAAATGTTCCCCAAGGTGTTATAAATGTGGTCTTAAGTTGATCTTCAATAGGAATAAAGATTTGATTATAACCCGAAAACCCATCCATAAAAGATAATAAAGCATGACCCGCTATCGAATCCATAATCATATCAATATTTGGTAGGGGGAAATCATCTTTTAAGGATGCCTTATTTAAATCTTGAAAATCAGTGCACATCCTTATCTTATTCTCTCCTTTAAAAATGGCCACAATATTATAAATCCATTTAGAGTAATCAATAGAATAGATGAACCCAACACCTAATAATTTTTCAATTTCAGCTTTAACTAACAAGACAATGCTTAGATTCATCTTTCGGATTTTTTGTTTCACAGGTTTGACATTAGGTTTGAGAACAATATTGTGAGTAACAATCTTAGGATATATACCCAAAATATCTAAATATGTACAAGAAAATATATCTTTATATTCAAGCAAGAGGGAAACCAATTGATCATGTTCATCTTGGCTCAAACATTTCCCTACTTTGATTGTTTTTATAGAGTCCTTCTCATCCATTTGAACTTTTGTAGTCTCAGTTATTAATAATTTACTTTGCATGTGATAGTCCATTGCCAAAGGAGAAATATCTTGTTCATCATTTTCTCCAAAATAGGATTCATTATTCAGACAATAAGGATTTCTTATTTTATCATGAAACGTAGGTAGATCTTGATAAGCCCCTAAAAAATCAGCTAGGGCTTCATCCTCAGGAAAAATATCCAAACTAGGTTTTTGATCCATGTCAAGGAGAAGCAGATTAACCAATTTTAAATGTCCACCATAGATATGATTGACATTAAGAGGAAAAGTCAATGGTTTTTAATAAAGATTGAATCCTATCCCATAAGTATAATCATAAACTTCATTTTCCAAGGGCACTTGTATACCTTGTTCATATTTACCACATCCTTTCGCATTGAATCCTGATTTCCTAAGTAGATGATAACCAAAACCATATCTATCGGCCATATCAAATTGAGTTAAAGGAGAAACATATGTCATAATGTCATAGCAATCTGGTTTTATTGTCTCAATTTTTTCTTCAAGTGAAGCAACAACAAAGTTACATTTTAATTCCTCAGAAAGTGGAGAAGGAATAAAAACTTGTTTTTCAAACCCACTTTGTTCTCTCATAAACTCTAAGTCAGAAACTTTGTATTCTCCTATTAAAGAAGGATAAAAATCCAATGTTCCCCATTTATATTCAGTTAAGGAAGAGGATGGAGCTTCAATTTGTTTAACTTCAGGTGGTTTCTCAAGTTCCTTACTTGGTTGTATAGGTTCAGAAACCTTAGCGTATTTTTAATTTAATCAAGGATTCAGCGCATCATCCCCATGTAGTGTATACATCAGTTTGTTATAAATGAACCTAACCTTATGATGAAGATTAGAAGGAATCACATGCATAGTATGTAACCAAGGTCTTCCTAACAAAAGCTTATAATTGAGAGGTCCAGGCATGACGTGAATAGGTGTGTTAAGAAGAACTGGACCAACCTTAATAGGCAGTGTAATAATACCCAAAGTTTTCTTTTCAATGTTATCAAATCCATGAATAGGGACCTTATCTAGTTGAATGGTTGTAAGATCAGCCTTAATAGCCTTAAGAATATCCATGCTACAAACATTAAGCCTAGATCCATTGTCAATTAATATTCTACGAATGATACTCTGATTAATAGAAAACACAACCATAAGAGCATCATATTGATTTTGCACCTCAACAGAACGTTAATCATCATTAGTGAACACAATAGGAGGTACATAATGCATAGTATGCATGCACTCCAAAATTGAATTAATATTCTCTTGGTTAGGAGGCATAGTAGAAAGAGTAGATAAAGCTTTTTGTAATGCCTCATCATATGTAGGAGAAGTTTGAAGTAATTCCCATAAAGATATCTTAGCTGGAGTAGTGCATAATTTCTCAACTAAGTCATACTCCTTAAAGGAAGAAGGTAACCTAGGTGCTTGGGGAAGCACGGGTTGACAAGGAGGTAAAGAGGCTAGGACAGTAGGTTGAGGATTATTCCATGTGCAATAAGCATGTGAAACGAAATTCATATTATCAAAGAAATCCAAAGGATATTTAGGTTTACCCTTAATAGTTATTCGAGGACATCCTTTTACCATCATCAAAGGTTTAGGGAATAACATTCTAGATGCCTCAATGTTGAAAATAGTGGAACATGAAGGTAACCATGCACACACCCTATGGTAAAGATCAATTGGAGAAGTTGTGGAGGAGGATAAAATAGTAGTAGGATCTATGGAGATCTCATTCAAACCATTTTCATTCTTACTTCAATGTACCTCATTAAGGGATCTATTCTCTTGTACAATAAAATCCTCATCAAAGTATTCAAAACAAGAGTCATACATGTTGAACACACAATAAAATTACAAGCATGTAAATTTTTTTGTGTTTTTAAAGAAATTTTATAATTTTTATATATTTTTGGAATATAAATGCAAGAGCATAAAATAAAACCTACTTCTATATGTATGCAAGATCTAATATGAAATATAAATATAACACCAAAGAGAAAGAGTTATCTATCGTGGGTTCTCCAAAATGTAAGGTGTAAATTTGGATGGTCTCCTAAATAGAGTTTTCACAATAGAGATTTGTATATAAAAGAGACCTACGCCATATTCAACCATTTACATTTAATTTGTAATTGATAAGGGATATAAATCTAGAATTGAAAGCAAAGAATAATGGAGTAAAATACCTACGTCACATCATAGCAGATCTGAAAATAGCATTTTTCTAAATCCTGTATTGAGTTTCTGGAAAATTTCAGACCAAATTTGGAACAAAAACATAGAGACGGACAAAACCTAGAAATCTTTTTCCGATCTAACATAGCTTCGATTTTGACCCTCAAGTCAATGTCACCATTGACCCAGAATTTCTGATTCTGATCTAGGGAAGAATTGACCTAAATAGTCTCTGACTGGAAATCTATTTTCGGATTCTGGAAGTTTTCCAAAATGGGTATCTGAATCTGCACTCTGATCCACTGTTTCTGAACCCGTAACTCCCGAAATAACACCTACAAATATCTAAAAAAGAGGGGTTTTGGGGTGGCTATATAGGGTTTTTCCTTAGTGAAACCCCATTTTGGTGATCTCCACCTCCATGAATAGCTGAATATAGTAGAATGTATATGTGTGTGTTGCTCTTGGAAAGAGCTTCAAATGTGTAATGTCAATATCTAATCCTCTAGATTAAAACCCTAACATGAATTGAAAATGAGAAAGCAATGCATAAATTTGATATCATAAAGAAAACGTACCAAGCCCCCAAGGCTGAAGTATTCCTACCATACTCACAATCTGTAGTTGCTACCCCATGATATTATCTTTTGAAGGCTTGAATGTTGAAAATGGTGGATCCGAGAAGAAGAAAGGAAGGAAGAACTCTCTCTTGCTCCAAAGAAGATCCACAATAGCTTGTCCACAAAAAATTCTTATATGTATCAATGCATAATCATATCTTGTCCTTCTATATTATCCTCTTTCTTTCTTGCATCATCATCATGTCATAATTGTAATTGCATCATATCATCTCACAATTTTCTCTCATGAACAAATGAAGGCAAAAGAGAGTTTTTTTTATAGAGATCTCAATATAGACCTCCTAGGGAAATGCAAGGGACCCAAACTCAAATTTCACATTGAATTATGGTCCAATTAAAAATACAACCTAAGGAGGGGATGTATTAATCCAAATATTGGGCAAAACACTTTCGCATCTAGACTTGGGGACCTATTTTAAGTTTTAGAACCCTGGTAAGTGTTGGTTGTATTTTCAGTTCTGGTGTTTACCCTAAAATTTTTGATGTTCTCATGATTGAGAGTTGCCCAAATGCTGAAATCATGTCTAAAATTGTGAAATACTTTAGAAAGTTCCATGTTTTTAGGTCAAATCCAAGTGAAGTAGTAAAAAACCCTATATCTTAAGTCTTATTGTGTGCAAAAATGTTGAAAACCCTAGAAATTTTAATCAGGTTTATATTTCTAAGTTACCTTTTTGGAAGCTTAAGCCATGAAATAAGTCATGTGCCTTTTAAGATTAGTCACCTAGTCTCTTAATACTGAAAAAATATTCCATTTTATTTTGAGACTTTGCGATTCAAATTAATCGGGTTGTTTCTGAGAGAAGGGAATATTCCTTTAAAAGTCATGAGACTTAGCGATTTATTTTAATCGCGAAGTCTCCAAGAAATATTTACCTTTTAAATTTTTGTGGTGACATAGAGACAAAGGCCATGGTCGTGGTGTCATAGATATGATCATGGGTTAAGGCAAAGTGTCCAGTGACTTGGATTTTCCATAGTCATGTGGTCGCCAGATCAGACCAGGATAAGTGATGAGTCAGAAAATAGGATGTCACTGAATCTTGGAAAGAAACTAAGGTTAAGAAATTTATTCAGTGATAGTCAAATAAGGAAAATGATAGTCAAGGCGTGAAAGGGGTAAAGATGGTTGCTGACGTGACATTGCCAAAATCATCTAACAATAGAAATGCAAAGAATTAATGATTAAGTGGGAAAAGTAGCTGCAATGTCTAAAAGAGAGCCAATCATATCGAAGGTGATTCTGTTTGAATTTTAAGAGGGTTTTTTACTGTGAATGCACTCATTTGAACCTGATTTCCTGTCACACTCAGATCCTATGGCTAGGATTTGGATTAATGACACAGTATGCAAGCTTAAAGGCGGAAGTGACCAATTTTTCAATTATGAGCTTTGTACTTTGTGAATTATTACCATAGAAGGAGTATATTACATTCATTTGCAGTTACTTTGCATGCAAAGAGTTCTAGGGTGGAAAATTTGCTAAGTTTTCTATGTCTAAGAGAAGAAGTGTTGATTTCAAGGAGTGAACTTAGTGAAGTTTTTATTGAATTTAAAGTGATTGTTCTAGGAATTCAGTGCTTTTGATTTGTCTTTTGTGTGTTCCAAAAAAGAATAGGGTTTCTGAGAATAGATTTGTCTGAATATCAATCAGAAAGGGTGTAGAGAAGTACAAAATTGAACAAAATAAGCAAGGTAATCAGTGTCACCTCCACCAATGGGAGAAGTGATGATGTTGATGAAGATGCCAAAGGAAAGAGAAACTTTTTTGATGAGTTCATGAAGCTGCTACCTGGTTCCACTGAAAACAAGAAGGTGAATGTAGATATTATATCAAATGAGTATGCAGACATAAGGGATGAAAAAACTCCAGTGTCCATAGGTTTTTCTCTTTTCAATTATTTTTATAAAAAATATGATAAGGCTATGCCTGTTTCAAACCCTTGGACTTGTGGATTGGCTAGGTTGTTAGTCCCTGACATATTTGTAGATGTAGAATTATTCCTAGGAATAGCACACTACTATGACCCATTAACCAAAATAATTAAGAATAATGATGACACTCTATTGTTAGCCTTGAATAGAAATTCTTTCATGCAAGATTTTGGCCTATACAACACAATGTCCACTGAGATAGACCTCACTAGACAGGAGGAAAGGTATAGGTTACAGTCTAGAGTGGTTAGGATTCAAATAAAAAGGCACATCCTTAGTGAGGTCAGAGACCATATTACCCCTATACCAGGAACTGCACCCTATTGTTACAAGGGTTTAAATTTCTATATGAAATACATTGCATATGCCTGATACAGAGTGCTGGGCAAGGATGGAGGAGCTGCAAGAATTGGTGATGGTATTCTTATGATGGTTTTGGACTTAAAGGATGTACATTTCAGCACCAGCTATGACTACATTCAGTATATCATCAACAAGATGCATGAGGGATTTGTTGCCATTCAAAAGAAGGAGAAGGATCCTAAATTCCTGCATTATTCAATTCTGATGCATCTATTGTTGCATTTCAACTATAATATCATGGACTTGACAAATTTGAACCCTCAGTAGTTATATTACAACTAGCCTAACCCTATCTAGTTTTGGATTATAATTTGGAACTTCACTGCCAAAGACTGTGACTTCTGTGGATTTGAGAATTGGGTAGTTTACCCATTAATGCAAAGTCTAGGTGTGAATAAGGCCAAGCTCCCAAAAAAAGTGTTACAATTGCTAAGACCCTATGAGTATGTAGACAAATGGGAGGGAGACCATAACTGGGGTGATTTCTATTTAGAGAGTATTTTTTACAATGATTAGAGCCTATGGATGTTCTCATCCTCCTCATATCTTACCATATCATGTACCAACCAGAATTGCTGCTATGGAATTCATATGGAAGCTGATATTAACTGATAAGGAACACCTTTCACCTCATAGGAAGGGGACATTTACCCCTAGATAGTTCAAAATATATCAATTTACAATTGGCAAGAAGGCCCTTGACTTAGTGACGAACTGGAAGAATGACTACAAGATGGGCGTTTCCCTATAAAAGTATATTGATACAAAAGGTTTTATTGTAGGAGCTAAGAAACTCCTTACTCCTACCATTCCTAACACTTATCTGCATGGTGAATGTGTGGAGGAAGATGCTACAAGAAATATCATTGATGAAGAAGAAATAAAGCTGAGAAGAGATAAAATTCAAGAACTATTGGGTTTGGAAAAACAAGTGAAGAGAAGAGGAGTGGAATTTGGGGGTTTCTTCCCTAATTTTCCTTATTTTGATAGAATTAAGGCCATGTTAGACAATAATCACACCTTGTGTGAACAATTAGAGAATCACATGGATATAAAAGGAAAAGGGCAAGAAGAGCCTGAACACTCTGATTCAGAGTATGAGGAGGATACTGATGGAGGACACTTAAATCCAAGCCCACCTCCAATGGATCAGCCCCCACAAGGCAGTGAACAAGAAATAACAGTAGGTGAAATGATCACCATTGATTTGACCAAGGAAATAGAGCTTAAGAGCACATATGAGCCTGCCCTAAAGAGGCAGAAGAATGATCTTGGTCAGTTTTCTCATGCTCAAGCTTATGAGAGAAAAGAAAGGAAAAAAGATAGAGTAAATGCCCTTATTCCTCGTAAAAGGGCCTATGATCATAATTTGAGGAAGGAAATAAGAAAAGGTAAAAAACTGTAGCAAGAAGTGGAAGAGGACATAGAGTTGCCTCTGAGAAAATGTATAGATGAGAGATTGATCTTTCAGTAGCAGTTTTTAAAAGATGATAATTTCATAAAAACTAATGAATTTAAAGATTTCCTTAGATGTCTTAAGCAGAAAGAGGTCAAAAAGCAGTTGGAACTAGCTGGTGAGGAAGCAGTGACAAATGAGGGCCTTTTGGCTTTACAAACATATGATCTTGAAACTAAGGATATTACTCCTGAAGAAGCCAGGAAATTAGTTTTGGATAGTGAAATGTTGCTTACTGAAGGCTGGGATCTAGCCTCAGTATTTATAATAGACCAAATAAGAAAGAAACTAGACTTAAAGTTGACAACTGAGATCCAGATTGGTGATATGATCAAAGGTTTTGGATATAGTCCAAATTCCCAAGCATTTTCCATGTGCAGTTTATGTCCTAGGGACCAGAAGCCTCAATTGTTAAAAATTGAAGAGAATATGGTGGGGAACCAAATGGTATGGATAGTTCAAAACACAGGTGATCTGGAGATTTCCCAAATAGTGACATACTGGGCACATTTGAATGAAGATAAGACAAAGCAGTTATCTGAGAAATGTGGTATCCTGGTAGAAGAGGCTAGTGTTCTCACAAAGGAAAAAGAATTATGCCAAATCAAGATTAATGAAAAAGATAGGGTAATTTATGAACTAACCAAACAATTTCTAGAAAATCTAGAAGTTGTATGTGTATCCTCAGAGTAGCCTCCGCATATAGTTGAAAAAATTGAGATAGAAGAAGAAGCAAAGACAAAGGACATGTCAAAAATGGATAATGAGATTTCCATAAATGCATTATTGAATATAATTCAGCATAGGATTGATATCCTAAAAGATAAAACTGATATAATCTTAAATTCATACAAAAAATTATCTCCTTTACATGCTGAAGTGACAGGGTACATCTCCATTTTGAATCTTTATTTCACAACTTGGTCAAGTAGGGTACAACTATTTGAAAAGTTGGCTTATTTACAACCACATAGGTCGGATCTACTGGAGATTGTGACAGAGGTGGGGGATGATATTGGGAAAATAAATGTGGCTTTACCTTCCTTCAAAAGAAAGGTAAATCAGATTGAGGCAAATATCAGCCTCTTGGAATCAAGTTTTAACCGGTTTATTCCTCTAATTAAAGGAGAAGATGATCATATCAAGGCCTTGGAGATTCAGAAAAGTGAATTTGACACCATGATACCTAATAAAGAGGCATTTATTTTAGATTCAAATTTAGATATGGAAAGCTATAATAAGATTTTAGATGAAGCTTTCAAGGCAGAGACTAATGTCAATAAATTCCTAATGGATGTTAAATGAATAACTGATGTCAGATGGGAGAGGCAAAAGGAACAACCAAAAAGCATTCATAGCTTTAATTGGCCTGTAGAAGATGAGGTGGTAGCATGGGATCTAAAGGTGAAGCCAAATAAAAAGAAGGTTGCTGCAGCGGATGTTGATGTCTTGGATGAAGAGTGAAAAAGGGGATACTTGACACCTAATCTAACAGCACAGGCTGGTTAGCAATCATAAAATACAAGTGTAGGTTAGCCTATAATGGTGGTCACTTATTCCCAATGCAAAAATTTGATTCTATCTTGAACATAATCAGACAAAGGTGCGAAAGTCCATATAAAGACAGGAAAGAAGAATGCTGCCATAATTGACTTTTTGAGGAACAAAGGAATGTTTTAGGTTCTGACACAAAGTTTCTTGGAGAAAAAATAGGTTAGTCATCATCAAAGAATATCAGAAACTATCGTAGGAGTACACAAACCAAAGGTGTCAAGCATCACATAAAGACAAGGAGCAGATCAGATTTAATCCTCTACTTTTGTCTTTTCACCGCTTGGGTCACTCTTCTCTTTTGTTTTTTCTATTTTTTTAGGGTTAGGTTTCTTAAACCATCCGAAGCTTGTTGCATCCTTTTCTGAGGGGTTATAAGATGGTTTAGACCTATAAATGGATCAAATTTAATAGTTTTTAGAGAGAGATGAAATATGATTGCAAGACATGCTTATAGATTTCAGCCTGTGTTTTTGAGCTCTTAGCATGTATATGTACTGAAGCAAAAATATATGAATAAAAATACAGTGCAACTTTATTCTACATTGTTGTTATCTCTTTTCTTATTGTGTGTACTCTTTTATGTTTAATTTGTAATTCATGTGAAAAATATTATCTATAAGGTAGCTATCTAATTATTTGCAAGTTTCTTCTAAGGGAAGAATTAAATTTTATGAGTAGTTTCAGAGAGTACAACAGTGATTGAGGATTCGATACAACGTTGTGGAAGTGACAGGGTAATTTGTAAGGCACTTTACCTGAGTTGTATGTAGGTTGTAAGGCATCCTACAATATTCTTACTTGTTTATTTCTATGGATTTTATACCTTTTGACTTTGTATCCCAAGGATAGACATTGGTCTAGAACCTGTCAAGTAATCAATCATCATCCAAATATTCAAAATCAATCACATTTACACAAATAACTTATATTTAAAATCAACTGTATTCATAGAGTTTACAATTTGAGTTTGTTGACTTCTTAGAGAGAAAGTCAAGTAGGTTATTCCTCCTAAATTCACAAGAATTATAAAAAGAAAAAAAGGATGAAATTCGTTATTATGTTGTTGTCTGTCATCATCAAGATAATGATTTGGATTTTTAAAATTTTCCTCAGACTAGTCATAGTTATCTGCATTGTTGTCTTTTTATCCATATAAAAGTAGAGCATTCAGCACATAAGTAAAAATCCACTCTAAAGATACTATCAAGTCAGTAATCAATCATAGGTAAAACTTGCCTGAGTCAATGGATCTCAAAAAAGGAGGTGATAATAAGTATCCCCAGTGTTATCAAAATACCTCATCAATTAGTTTTTCTCTTGCTTGAGTAATATTTTCAAGGCATTGGGAGTCATAGAGTTAATCAATTATTCAAGCATTTTTATAGGCCCTACGAGAAAAAACCCCAACAAATTGGCGACTCCGCTAGAGAATTATTGTAGTAGAATATTCCATAGTTTATGGTCAAGACTTTCATTTCTTCTAAAACCAATTGTAATTGAAAATTTTTCCTTTGATAGTGTTCATTCATCCCTAACTATTTTTAGGTGGTGACTCTATAGCTAAATCTCTGAGATCAGTGAAAAGTTAAGAAATTATCTTTCAAAATGAATACCAGATCAATAGCAAGAGGGAATCCTGAAGTTCCATTAGATGGTGGATTCGCTTCAACTTCAAAAATGGAAATGTCTTGGAGAAAGAAAAGAAACCAAGAAAATATAGATGAGACTCCTCCTAGAGGAAGAGAAAGTAATACTAGGAGAGAGGTAGGTAGCAATCAGTCCATTCATGATGGAAATACTTCAAAATATGAAGAAGCTACAGAGAAAGTATTAGAAACATCTATAGCTACTTCCACTTCTAGTGAGAGGGAAGGAACAAATACAGTTAGTTTAGAATCTGAAGAAGGTCCCTCTGATGAGCTTGTTGAAGAAGAGGCACTCATCATAAAACATATTGCCCTTATTCAACAGATGAAAAGGGAAAAAGATCTTAGAAAAAAGAAACAAAATGAAAAGAAAGATGTTGACAAAATCAAATGAAGAAATTTAAAATATCAAACTACAAGGAATACAGAGAGGTCTCAAAAGGACCAAGAAATACCACCTACTTATAAAGCTTCTAGTTCACAGAAGGATGATACAAGAGGTAAGAAAAAAATGATTGAAAACAAGAGTGAAAAACCTAAAGTTCACAAGGTCTTAATAGAGCAAATGTCTAAGTTGGATATTGATCTTGAGAAATTGAGAATTGAAAAGGAGACCATGGAGAAAATTTTAGAAAAGGCACAAATGGAAGCCGCAATAATTGAAATGAAGAAGAAAATAGATTTTTTGCAGTCTTCTAAGTATTCTCATGCTGGAACAGAGAATACAACAGCTTCTAAAGAAAAATCTACTGCTTTTAAGGACAATGATAACTTTCAAAGAAAGCCATTACATACTGAAAGGTACAAATAGTTTAACATCATTAGTATCCCTGGATACCCCAATACATTTCCAAAAGATGTGGGTGATATAGGAGAAAAGCTCCCAAAGTTTGCAAGTAATAGTGTTATTTCTTGTGAAACACATTTAAGAAAATTCATTTATTTTGTTGATTATTTAAATATCACTCATGAGGATGTGTTAATGAAGCTTTTTGTTTAGTCTCTAGTAGAGGATGCTAGAGAATGGTTTAGGATCTTTTCTAATGGATCTGTCGCTTCTATGGATGAGTTGATTTAATTATTTAAAGATCAGTATGGTGACAAGACAAACAAGGGATTCTTGCTAAATCAATTCAATAACATTAAAAAAATTACAATGAGGAGGTCACGAAGTTTAATACCATATTTCAAAGAGCAATGCACAAATTGTTTTAGAAAATAAGGGTGGATGAAGAGGTATGTCTAGTGACTTATTTAAATGCCTTTGATTGTAAAATGGGGTATGCTCTTAGGGATAAAAACCCTAGAACTCTTACTGATGCTTATAAAATAGCACTAAATATTGAAATGAACAGAAGGGTGTTTGGTAAATTAAACAAAAGAGATGATTCAAGGTTTAGTAGGAGTAACCAAAAAGAACCAGAGTATAAAGAATTTAGGGCTCCTCAGAACAATAGAACTTCTTAAAATAACAATTACAATCCAGAAAATAGAATGCAAAACCATCCTTATGGAATTTAGTTCAAGGATGGAAATCCTATTTTTCCACTCAGAAAAGAAAAACTAGATAATAGAACTCCAAATCCTCTAAAAACAAATGTTGTCCATTTATGCAACGATGATTTCTAGTGTGAGGCTTGTGATGCCCCACACAACCCTGAATTTTGTATTCTTTCCTTCATTTTGAAAACAGATGAAGAACAAGGAAATGATGAAGGTTAAAAATGTGATCACAACATGAAAAATACTTATTCAAGACATGATATAGATTCAGACAGTGAAATTGAAAATCATGATACTTATAGTTCACAAAGAAGGGTAGAAAGTCACCATCAAAAATTTTTATCAAATAGTGAAGAAAAGTAAACTGATGACCATATAAGATGTTATTCTCAAAACAATCAAGATCTTCCACTTATTAGAAAAGCTTCAGATGAAGAGAAAGCTAGGGTTACTACAAATTTAGTGAACAAGGCTAGAAGAAACTACCATTTGATAAACAGAGTAGTGGGTGGTACTGGTAGTCAGCCATTTGGTGTCTTTATAAAAGAAAACAATATAGACACCAAATATGTATAGAAGAAAGAAGGACTTGGGGAAAATGTAAATAAGCATGGTCAAAATTATAAAAAATCCCTTAGAACCAAATGTTGTACAAGAAGGAGAATAAAAAAAGCAAGAAACAGACACTCCTATTCTTAAGATAGAAAGTAAAAAGTTAAAAGAACTAACTCTGAATGTGCATATTGAGGAAAGTGACATTACTGTTGAAAAATAAAAATCCTCAGATGTGAAATATAATCCAGTAGATATGGGTCACTGTTTGTCCCAAATGACTGTAAAGGTGCCATTTTTAGAAATGATGAGAATTAAATAACACAAGGAAAAGGTATTGTCATTATTAAACAGTGTGCCCATAATGAAAATCCAAGGTCCAGAGAATGTTGGCAAGAAACCAATTAACAAAGGGAAGGAAGTTGAGGTATTAACATATGAGATTCCTCAAATTTTCCTAAATACAACTTCTTCCCCAAAAGTTGTTGATCCATTTTTTCTTTCATTATTTATTAATGGAAGGATGCTAAAAAATTGTACGATTGATTCAAGAGCATCTAATACTATTATGCCAATGAAAATTATGAGGCCTATGGGATTACATGTTGATACTCCTCATGGGAGATGTCAAGCAATGGACTCTAGAGAAGTCCCTATGATTGGTACCATTGAGGCTATGCCTTATAAATTAGCCATATGTCCTGATGTGATAATAACTATGAATGTTCTTGTTGTTGATATACCACCACATTATGGGATGTTGCTGTCAAGAAAGTGGAGTGCTTCAATGGGAGGTAGTATACAAAGTGATTTATCATATGCTACTTTTAACATTGCTGGAGATAATGTTAAGGTGTCAAGGGAGGGTAGACCTCCTCACATGATAGAAAGATTTGAAGACACTAACATTAATTGTTGCATTGATATGGATATGGAAAATTTTAGGGTACAAAAAAGTGAACTTTATTATCAGAATGAAGAGATTGATCCTCTGGATAAAGAGTTGACTGTACAAGGTGATGGATTGTAGAAAATGTATTTTGATGGGGCTTGCTCAAAAGAAGGATCAGGGTCAGGTGTATTACTGGTATCTCCGTTAGGTACAACTTTTAAATATTCCTTTCTATTAGCCTTCCAATGTACAAATAATACTGCAGAATATGAGGCTATTTTTAGGGCTTGAAATTGCCATCAAACATGGGATTAAATGTTTAAAGGTTTATGGTGATTCTGAATTGGTGGTAGCCCAAGTTAGATCCAAATATGCAGTAAACAATGATAGATTAAAAATGTATAAGTATGCTATTTGGGATCAAAATGAATTGTTTGATGCCTTTGATATAAGCTGGATAGAAAGGTAAAAGAATATAATGGCTGATTTCTTATAAAATGTTTCTCTAAAAATAGATGATTGGAACTTACATGGGGTGTCAATAATGAAAGTCAAGACAATACTTGTTGTTCCAAATAACATATATAATTGGCAGGTTTTTTAGGTTGACCAAGATATTCTGAGATTTATTCAATGTCTAGACCATTATGAGAACCAGAGCATAGATTTTAATAATTTGCTAGAAAGTGATAATGGAAAAGACTATATTTTGGGGAATGCGGTTGTCTAGTTAAGTTCTAATCAGGTTCCTAGGGGTTTGGTTGAACTTGAAGCATTGTTTAGTAGTCAACATAATGATTCAATAAAATTAAGCAATGCCAAGGTTGAGGATTTGGAGGAAATAAATTTAGGATCTAAAAATAGTCCTAAAGTTGTTTATATTGGAAAAGGTTTATACTCTCATATAAGGACAAATTTGATCAAACTGTTAAGGAAATATAAACATGTCTTTGCCTGGTCATATGAGGATTTGAAAGCCTATAGAGAGGAGCTTTTTCAACATGAAATCCCACTAAAATCAGATGTGAAACCTTTTAGGAAAAAAAAGAGGCCTATTAACCCCTTGTTGGCTCCTAAGATGAATTACGAATTGATGAAGTTAAAGTATGCTGGGATAATCCAGCTTATCAGATATTCAACTTGGGTATCAAATCTGGTACCAGTCAGAAAGAAGAATGGTGATATTAGACTGTAAAGATCTAAATTTGGAAGGGTTTGATGCCCTAGATCTCCTAAATAAGATTTGTACAATGAAGGGAAATCCTATGTCCAAATTTAGGATATTATGTTTAATTATATTGATCAAAAGGATGGAAAAGAGCATGTAAAGAATGATGTGATAAGATGCCTACCTCATGACATAGTAGATCTAGAAAAACTCATTTTCTGAGTTCTGTAGACTATTTCTAGAGATGCTGACAGTTGATACCGAATCAGAACACAAAGACAGACAAAACCCAAAAATATTTTTCTATTCTGATGTCATCTTATGAAAAAGGTTGACCCTATACCACTTTTGCCAACTCGATCTGCTCAGCTCTGAAAGTGTCCTTGTTTGCACAGTCCGAAAGAAATATAAAAAGGGTATCCAGATCTGGCCTTAGATCTACAGTCCCAAACCTGTACCTGCAAGAAAAATGTTTGTTTTTTGTTGGGGAGGGGTTTGCCTTGGTCAAACCCCAATTTTAGAATTAACCTTTGAAATCAATAAAGTATGAAAAGCTAACAAGTAGTAGAATTGAATCTAATAGTGAAGCTATGATATTCAATAGGTATGATAATGTAATTCAAATGTATGCCAATATGTAATTATGAAAGCATGGATCTTTAGAGACCATAAACCTTCATGATTGTATGCTTGGAATCCACCTTGGAAGGATGATGAAAGAGTCTTGAAGAGGCACCAAGGATCTTGAAGGAAGATCACACCACCATGATGGCTAGATCTAGGATTTGAATAGTGAATCTTGAATGTTTGCACCTAATCCCTTCAAAGGATTGAAAGCTTGAATCCTTGATCTTCAATGGAGAACTTAAATTCTTGAGAAGAAGACTTGAACACCTTGAGAGCTTGAGAACAATGGATGCTTGAGAAAAATCTTGATTAGAGCCTTTTGCACTTGGAAGACTTAGTTCGCTTGATGATGGTTAGTTCCCTTTTATATGAAATTAGGGCACAATCTTCTAAGGAGGCCTACATAGGATAATTAAATCACCATTTAAGCCTTTACCTCTAGGAGAGGACCTATATTATATATAATTTAGGAATCCATGCTTCGGAGCCCAAAACAGCTGACCCGGAAGTGGGAAGAAACTTTTTGCAAAGACTGACAACCTGGGAACTGTAGGGTTTTGGGTTTTGGACCCTGGGAAAGGGTTGAGGTTGGCCCTATCCTAAGATAGGGCCAAGGTCGACCCTTTCCTAGGGTAGGTGCTAAGGTCAAACCTATCCTGGGAGGTTGACCCTGTCCATGTATCCCAGAAACAGAGTCCTGCAACCCAGAATGCAGAAATCAGTCCCGAAAGTGGTATAAGGAGGAGCAGATCAGGGGGGATGATGTAGAAATGGGGGGATGATGTAATGGAGGTCAAATACATCCC
>MU228403.1:691868-733876 GCA_018584345.1 Thuja plicata | reverse complement strand
GATCTTGAAGGAAGATCACACCACCATGATGGCTAGATCTAGGATTTGAATAATGAATCTTGAATGTTTGCACCTAATCCCTTCAAAGGCTTGAAAGCTTGAATCCTTGATCTTCAATGGAGAACTTAAATTCTTGAGAAGAAGAATTGAAAACCTTGAGAGCTTGAGAATAATGGATTCTTGAGCAAAATCTTTATTAGAGCCTTTTGCACTTGGAAGACTTAGTTCGCTTGATGATGGTTAGAGAAAATGAGAGGAGAAGGCTCCCTTTTATAGGAAATTAGGGCACAAACTTCTAAGGAGGCCTACATAGGATAATTAAATCATCAGTTAAGCCTTTACCCCTAGGAGAGGACCTATATTAAATATAATTTAGGAATCCATGCTTCGGAGCCCGAAACAGCCGACCCGAAAGCAGGAAGAAACTTTTTGCAAAGACCGACAACCCGCGAACTGCAGGGTTCTGGGTTTTTGACCCTGGGACAGGGTCGAGGTCAGCCCTATCCTAGGATAGCGCTGAGGTTGACCCTATCCTAGTGCAGGGTCAAGGTTGACCCTGTCCTAGGAGGTCGATGCTATCCCTGTATCCCAGAAACAGAGTCCTGCAACCCAGAATGCAGAAATCGGTCCCGAAAGTGGTATAAGGAGGAGCAGATCAGGGGGGATGATGCAGAAATGGGGGGATGATTTAATGGAGGTCAAATACATCCCCTAAGGAGGGATAAACACTCTTAACATGGAAGTGCTTCCATTTTAAGATGATACATAGACTATGTGTGGATTTTAGAAATTTAAAAATTGCTTCGTTAAAAGATAATTATTCCTTACCTAAAATGGAAGCAATGTTACATAGGGTAACTAGTTGTGAGATTTTTTCAACGATGGATGTTTTCTCTAGCTACAACCAAGTTTTGGTGAAAGAATATGAGAAATGCAAAACTGCATTTACTACTCCTTTGGTAACCTATGTTTATGTCAGGATGTCGTTTAGATTGATAAATGTAGGAGCGACTTTTCAAAGGGCCATGGATGTTTGCTTTAAGGAATTTATTGATTTATTCATGGTCATTTATCAAGATGATTTAACTGTATATTCTAAAAAAGCTAAGGATCACTGTGAACACCTAGGTCAAATTTTCATTAAAGCTCTAGAATATGGTGTTTCATTAAATCCTAAAAAATGTCATTTTGTAGTATAGGAAGGAAAGTTGCTGGGACACATAGTGTCAAAGGATGGAGAGAGAATAGACCCTAAGAGAATAGAAGCAATCTAGAAGGTCATTGCTCCAAAAAATTTAAAAGGAGTCCAATCTTTCTTTGGAAAGATTAATTTTGTTAGGAGGTTTATAGCGAACTTTGCAGAGATTGTCAAACCTATTATAAAGTTGCTAAAGAAAGATGCAAAGTTTAATTGGAACGAAGAGGCTCAAATGGAATTTGAGAAAATAAAGAAGGCAGTGCAAGAGGATCCTGTTCTAAAATATCCAGATTATAGTAAGCCCTTTTCTTTGTTTTCATTTGTATCTTATCATACAATTGCTGTTGTTTTACTACAAAAGGATGAATTAGGATTTGAACATCCAATAGCCTTTTATAGGAAGTCTCTCTAGGCTGAAAAACTTAATTATGAAATTTTGGAGAAGTAGGCTTATGCTTTAGTTAAAGCTATAAAATATTTTAGGCCATATCTAGTCTATGCCAAGGTGCAAGCTTATGTTCCTCACTCAGCAATGAAAGATATTCTTACAAAGTCAGAAGTTATTGGTAAGAGATGTAAATGGATAAATAGAATACAGGAATTCAATCTTGAAATCCATATTACAAAATTAATAAGAGGCCAAGGTTTGGAAAAACTCATGACAGAGGAGAACTTGGATTTGGTACAAGTAAATAATACAGAGACACATGATCAAACTGTTACAAGTATAGAAAGACAAATTTTTTTATATTGATATTGTGTACTACCTAAAAAATGCCAAGTGTCCTAGTGTTATGACTGATAATCAGAAGAGAAGTCTTAGATTGCAAGCCCAAAAATACACCTTAATCAAAGGAGATTTGTACTAGAAAGACAGAAGTGGTGTATTGCTGTTATGTTTAGATAAAAGTCAATCTGAGAAAGTTTTGAGTGAAATACATGCTGGGGAGTGTGGAGGTCATTTTTATACCAAGACTACTTCCCACAAGATCTTAAGGGCTGGGTACTATTGGCCTAGTTTATTCAGAGATACATATGCATACGTCAGAAAATGTGAGCCTTGTCAAAAGTTCTCAAATTTTCAGGAACCCTGTTGTTGAACCCAGTAAATACTAAAGCCCCTTTTACTATGTGGGGAATTGATTTTATTGGTAAATTTATAGAGAAGTCTAGTGGAGGACATAGTTGGATACTTGTAGCCATAGATTATTTTACCAAATGGATTGAAGCCATTCCTACAAAAAAGGCAACAAGCAAGGTAGTCACTGAATTTCTAATGGAAAATATTATGACCAGATTTGGTGTACCTTTGAAATTTGTAATGGATAATGCCATGTGTTTTAGATCAAAATAAATAAAAGATTTCTATGAGAAAAATGGAATTACAATATCATATTCATCTCCATAACATCCACAGGCAAATGGATAAGCTTAATCTAGTAATAAAAGTATTTTAAAGATATTAAAAAAGACTATTGAAAAGAATAAGAGAGCATGTCATTTTAAATTGAAGCTAGCACTCTAGGAAAACATAATAACAGTTAAGAGAGAAACAAGAAAGTCTCCATTTGAGTTGGTATATGGTGTACAGTCAAGAATTCCTATTAATAATTTGTTACCTATATATCAATTTATGCAAGAAGAACAGTTAGACATTTCTGACACTATGCAAAATAGAATTAACCAGTTGATAGAGTTGGATGAAACAAGAAGAAATAGCCAGAAAGAAAACATCAAGTTACGACAGAAGATCAAATACCTGTTTGAGAGGAGGGCTACTGAAAGAAAATTCCAACTGGATGACCTAGTTCTTCAGTGGAATGTAAGAGCAGAAGATAAAGGAAAAGACAAAAAATTTGAGTCTTTATGGCTTGGACCTTTTGTTATCTCACAAAGATATGGAAAATATTCCTATCTATTAAATAATATGAATGGAGAAGATTTTGAATTGCATGTGCATGGGCAATTTCTCAAACCCTTTTTCAATTAAAGATCAAAGTTCATGCATAGGTAAGTATGTATCATATTGTAAATATTTTCCTTCAATTGTGTGTTTCCATTCTGTAATAGGTTAGTCGGCTTTGCCCTCATTTTTTGATGAGGTCTGCAACCAGAGATTCTGAGGTCCTTTGCCATAAACTATGTTTAGCCATCCTTAGATAGAGAAACTATTGGTTGTATTTTTAGTTCTGGTGTTTACCCTAAAAATTTTGATGTTCTCATGACTGAGAGTTGCCTAAATGCTGAAATCATGTCTGAAATTTCAAAATCCTTTAGAAAGTTCCATGTTTTTAGGTCAAATTCCAGTGAAGTAGTAAAAAACCCTATATATTAAGTCTTATTGTGTACGAAAAATGTTGAAAACCCTAGAAATGTTAATTAGGTTTATATTTCTGAGTTACCTTTTTGGAAGCTTAAGCCATGAAATAAGTCATGTGCCTTTTAAGATTAGTCACCTAGTCTCTTAATACTGAATGAATATTCCTTTTTATTTTGAGACTTTGTGATTCACATTAATCGAGTTGTCTCTGAGAGAAGGGAACATTCCTTTAAAAGTCATGAGACTTAGCAATTTTTTTTAATTGCAAAAGTCTCCAAGAAATATTTACCTTTTAAATTTTTGTGGCAACATAGAGATAAAGGCTATGGTCGCAGTGTCGCGAAACTGATCATGGGTTAAGGCAAAGTATCCGGTGACTTGGATTCTCCACAGTCGTGTGGTCACCATATCAGACTAGGATAAGTGATGAGTCAGAAAATTGGATGTCGCCAAATCTCAAAAAGAAACTAAGGTTAAGAGATTTATTCAGTGATAAGGAAACAATACATAGTTGTGTGGTCGCTAGATAAGGAAAATGATAGTCAAGGTGTGAAAGGGGTAAAGGTGGTTGCTGACGTGACATTGCTGAAATCATCTGCCAATAGGAATGCAAAGAATTAATGATTAAGTGGGAAAAGTAGTTGAAATGTCTAAAAGAGAGCCAATCATATCGAAGGTGATACTATTTGAATTTATGAGGGTTTTTTACTTTGAATGCACTCATTTGAACCTGATTTCCTGTCACACTTAGAGCCTATGGCTAGGATTTGGATTAATGACATAGTATGCAAGCTTAAAGGTGGAACTGACTAATTTTTCAATTATGAGCTTTGTACTTTGTGAATTGTTACCATAGAAGGAGTATATTACATTCATTTGCAGTTACTTTGCATGTAGAGAATTCTAGGGTGGAAAATTTGCTAAGTTTTTTGTGTCTAAGAGAAGAAGTGTTGATTTCAAGGAGTGAACTTAGTGAAGTTTTTATTGAATTTAAAGTGATTGTTCCAGGAATTCAATGCTTTTGATTTGTCTTTTGTGTGTTTCAGAAAAGAATAGGGTTTCTGAGAATATAAATGTCTGACTATCAGTAAGAAAGGGTGTAGAGCAATACAGAATTGAACAAAATGAGCAAAGCAATCAGTGTAGCCTCCACCAGTGGGAGAAGTGATGATGTTGATGAAGATGCCAAAGGAAAGAGAAACTTTTCTGATGAGTTCCTAAAGCTGCTGCCTGGTTCCACTCAAAACAAGAATGTGAATGCAGATATTCTATCAGATGAGTATGCAGACATAAGGGATGCGAAAACTCTAGGGTCCATATGTTTTTCTCTTTTCAATTATTTTTATAAAAACTATGATAAGGCTATGTCTGTTTCAAACCCTTGGACTTGTGGATTGGATAGGTTGTTAGTCCCTGACATCTTTGTAGATGTAGACTTATTCCTAGGCTAGCACACCACTATGACCCATTAACCAAAAAAATTAAGAAGAATGATGATACTCTCTTGTTAGCCTTGAATAGAAATTATTTCATGCAAGATTTTGGCCTATACAACACAATGTCCACAGAGATAGACATCACCAGACAGGAGGAAAGGTATAGGTTATAGTCTGGAGTGGTTAGGCTTCAAATAAAAAGGCACATCCTTAGTGAGGTCAGAGACCATATTACCCCTATACCAAGAACTGCACCCTATTGTTACAAGGATTTAAATTTCTATATGAAATACGTTGCATATGCCCTATATAGAGTGTTGGGCAAGGATGGAGGAGCTGCAAGAATTGGTGCTGGTATTCTTATGATGGTTTTGGACTTAAAGGATGTACATTCCAACACCAGCTATGACTACATTCAGTATATCATCAACATGATGCATGATGGATTTTTTGCCATTCAAAAGAAGGAGAAGGATCCTAAATTCCTGCATTATTCAATTTTGATGCATCTATTATTGCATTTCAACTATAATATCATGGACTTGACAAATTTGAATCTTCAGTAGTTATATTACAACCAGCCTAACCCTATCCAGTTTTGGATTATAATTTGGAACTTCACTGCCAAAGACTGTGACTTCTGCAGATTTGAGAATTAGGTAGTTTACCCATTAACGTAAAGTCTAGGTGTGAATAAGACCAGGTTCCCAACAAAAGTGTTACAATTTCTAAGACCCTATGAGTATGTAGACAAATGGGAGGGAGACCATCACTGGGGTGATTTCTATTTAGAGAGTAATTGTACAATGATTAGAGTCTATGGATGTTCTCATCCTCCTCATATCTTACTATATCATGTACCAACTAGAATTGCTGCTATGGAATTCATATGGCAGCTCATATTAACTAATAAGGAACACCTTGCACCTCATAGGAAGAGGACATTTACCCCTAGACAGTTTAAAATATATCAATTTACAATTGGCAAGAAGGCTCTTGACTTAGTGACTAACTGGCTGAATGATTACAAGATGGACGTTGCCCTATACAGGTATATTGATACAGAAGTTTTTATCGCAGGAGCTAAGAAACTCCTTACTCCTACCATTCCTAACACTTATCAGCATGGTGAATGTGTGGAGGAAGATGCTACAAGAAATATCATTGAGGAAGAAGAAATAAAGCTGAGAAGAGATAAAATCCAGGAACTATTGGGTTTGGAAAAATAAGTGAAGAGAAGAGGAGTGGCATTTGGGGGTTTCTTCCCTAATTTGCCTTATTTTGATAGAATTAAGGCTATGTTGGACAATCATCACACCTTGTGTGAAAAATTGGAGAATCACTTGGATGTAAAAGGAAAAGGGAAAGAAGAGCCTGAACACTCTGATTCAGAGTATGATGAGGATAGTGATGGAGGACACTCAAATCCAGGCCCACCTCCAATGGATCAGCCTCCACAAGGAAGTGAACAAGTAATAACAGTAGGTGAAATGATCACCATTGATTTGACCAAGGAAATAGAGCTCAAGAGCACAAATGAGCCTGCCCTAAAGTGGCAAAAGAATGATCTTGGTCAATTTTTTCATGCTCAAACTTATGAGAGAAAAGAAAGGAAAAAAGATAGAGTAAATGCCCTTATTTCAGGTAAAAGGGCCTATGATCATAATTTGAGAAAGGAAATAAGAAAAGGTAAAAAACTGTAGCAAGAAGTGGAAGAGGACATAGAGTTTCCTTTGAGAACATGTATAGATGAGAGATTGATCTATCAGCAACAGTTTTTAAAAGATGACAATTTCATAAAAAGCTGATGAATTTAAATATTTCCTCAGATGTCTTAAGTAGAAAGAGGTCAAAAAGTAGTTGGAATTAGCTGGTCGGGAAGCAGTGACAAATGAGGCCCTTTTGGATTTACAAACATTTGATCCTGAAACTAAGGATATTACTCCTGAAGAAGCCAGGAAATTAGTTTTGGACAGTGGAATGCTGCTTACTAAAGGTTGGGATCTAGCCTCAGCATTTATAATAGACCAAATAAGAAAGCAACCAGACTTAAAGTTGACAACTGAGATCCAAATTGGTGATATGATCAAAGGTTTTTGATACAGTCCAAATTCCTAAGCATTTTCCATGTGGAGTTTATTTCCTAGTGACTAGAAGCCTCAATTGTTAAATATTCAAGAGAATATGGTGGGGAACCAAATGGTATGGACAGTTCAAAACATAGGTGATCTATAGATTTCCCAAATAATGACACACTGGGCACATTTGAATGAAGATAAGACAAAGTAGTTATTTGAGAAATGTGGTATCCTGATAGAGGAGGCTAGTGCTCTAGCAAAGGATAGAGAATTATGCCAAATCAAGATTCATGAACAAGATAGGGTAATTGTTGAACTGACCAAACAATTGCTAGAAAAGCCAAAAGTTGTATATGTATCCTCAGAGCAGCCTCCACATACAGAGGAAAAAATTTAGATAGAAGAAGAAGCAAAGACAGAGGACATGGCCAAAATGGATAATGAGATTTCCATAAATGCATTATTGAATATACGTCACCATAGGATTGATATCCTAAAAGATAAAATTGATATAATCTTAAATGCATACAAAAAATTATCTCCTTTACATGCTGAAGTGACAAGGTACATCTCCATTTTGAATCTTTATTTCACAACTTGGTCAAGTAGGGTACAACTATTTGAATCGTTGTCTTATTTACAACCAGATAGGTCAGATCTATCAAAGATTATGATAGAGGTGGGGGATGAGATTGGAAAAATAAATGGCGCTTTACCTTTCTTCAAATGAAAGCTAAATCAGATTGAGGCAAAGATCAGCCTCTTGGAATCAAGTTTTAACCAGTTTATTCCTCCAATCAAAGGAGAAGATGATCATATAAATGCCTTGGAGATTTGGAAAAGTGAATTTGAAAGCATGTTGCCTAATAAAGAGGCATTTATTTTAGATTCAAATTTAGATATGGAAAGCTATAATAAGATTTTAGATGAAGCTTTCAAGGTAGAGACTAACATCAATAAATTCATAATGAATTTTAAAGGCTTAAATGATGTCAGATGGGAGAGGCAAAAAGCACAACTAAAAAGCATTCAGAGCTTTAATTATCCTGCAGAAGATGATGTGGTAGCATGGGACCTGAAGACGAAGCCGAAGAAAAAGAAGGTTGTTGCAGCGGATGTTGATGTCTTGGATGAAGAGTGAAAAAGAGTATACTTGGCACCTTATCTAAGAGCACATGAAGGTTAGCAATCATAAAAGACAAGGGTAGGTTATCCTGTAATGGTGGCCACTTGGTCTCAATGCAAACATTTGATGATATCCTGAACATAATCAGACAAATGTGCCAAAGTCCGTATAAAGACAGGAAAGAAGAATGCTACTATGATTAACTTTTTAAGGAACAAATGAATGTTTTAGGTTATGACACAAAGTTTCTTGGAGAACAAACATGTTAGTCATCATAAAATAATATCAGAAACTATCCTAGGAGTACACAAACCAAAGGTTTCAAGCATCACATAAAGACAAGGAGAAAATCAGATTTAATCCTCTACTTTTGTCTTTTCATCACTTGGGTCACTCTTCTCTTTTGTTTTTTCTGCCTTTTAATGGTTAGGTTTCTTAAACCATTTGAAGCTTGTTGCATCCTTTTCTGAAGGATTCCAATATGGTTTAGACCTTTAAATGGATCAAATGTAATAGTTTTTAGAGAGTGATTGAGGATTTGATACAACTTTGTGGAAGTGACAGGGTAATTTGTAAGGCACTTTACCTGAGTTGTATGTAGGTTGTAAGGCATCCTATAGTATTATTACTTCTTTATTTCTGTGGATTTTATATCTTTTGACTTTGTGGCCCAAGGATAGACACTGGTCTAGAACCTGTAAGGTAATAAATCATCATCCAAATATTCAAAATCAGTCACATTTACACAAAGAGAATATATTTAAAATCAATTGTATTCATAGAGTTTACAATTTGAGTTTGTTGACATCTTAGAGAGAAATTCAAGTAGGTTATTCCTCCTAAATGTACAAGAATTATAAAAATAAAAAATGATGAAATTCCTTATTATGTTGTTGTCTGTCATCATCAAGATAATGATTTGGATTGTTAAAGTTTTCCTCAGAGTAATCATAGTTATCTGCATTGTTGTCTTTTTATCCATATAAAAGTAGAGCATTTAACACATAAGTAAAAATCCACTCTAAAGATACTATCAATTCAGTAATCAATCGTAGGTAAAACCTTCCTGAGTCAGTGGATCTCAGAAAAGAAGGAGGTGATAACAGGTATCCCCAGTGTTATCAAAACACCTCATCAATTAGTGTTTTCTTTTGCTTGAGTCAGAGTTTCAAGGCATTGGGAGTCATAGAGTTAATCAAGTATTCAAGCATTTTTATAGGCCCTGTGAGAAAAAACCCCAACAAATTGGCGACTCCACTGGGGAATTATTGTAGTAGAATATTCCATAGTTTCTGGTCAAGACTTTCTATTCTTCTAAAACCATTTGTAATTGAAAAATTTTCCTTTCATAGTGTTCATTCATCCCTAACTATTGTTAGGTGGCGACTCTAAAGCTAAATCTCAGAGATCAGTGAAAAGTTAAGAAATTATCTTTCAAAATGAATACAAGATCAAGAGCAAGAAGGAATCTTGACGCTCCATTAGATGGTGGATTCGCTTCAACTTCAAAAATAGAAATGTCTTGGAGAAAGAAAAGAAACCAAGACAATATAGATGAGACTCCTTCGAGAGGAAGAGAAAGTAATACTAGGAGAGAGGTAGGTAGAAATCAGTCCATTCATGATGGAAATACTTCAGAATATGAAGAAGCTATAGAGAAAGTATTAGAAACATCTATAGCTACTTCCACTTCTAGTGAGAGGGAAGGAACAAATACAGTTAGTTTTGAATCTGAGGAAGGTCCCTCTGATGAGCTTGCTGAAGAAGAGGCACTCATGATGAAACATCTTGCCCTTATTCAACAGATGAAAAGGGAAAAAGAGCTTAGAAAAAAGAAACAAAATGAAAAGAAAGAGTAAAAAAAAGATCTTTAAAATATCAAACTACAAGGAATACAGAGAGGTCTCAAAAGGATTGAGAAATACCACCTACTCATAAAGCTTCTAGTTCATAGAAGGATGATACAAGAGTGAAGAACCTAAAGTTCTCAAGGTCTTAATAGAGAAAATGTCTAAGTTGGATATTGATCTTGAGAAATTGAGAATTGAAAAGGAGACCATGGAGAAAATGTTAGAAAAGGTACAACAATTGAAATGAAGTTGCAACAATTGAAATGAAGAAGAAAATAGATTTTTTGCAGTCTTCTAAGTATTCTCATGCTGGAACAGAGAATACAATAGCTTCTAAAGAAAAAGCAATTTAACTTCACTTTTATCCTTGGATACCCCAATACATTTCCAAAATATGTGGGTGATATAGGAGAAAAGCTCCCAAAGTTTGCAGGTAATAATGTTATTTCTTGTGAAACACATTTAAGAAAATTCATTGATTTTGTTGATGATTTAAATATCACTCATGAGGATGTGTTAATGAATATTTTTGTTTAGTCTCTAGTAGAGGATGCTAGAGAATGGTTTAGGATCCTTTCTAATGGATATGTCACTTCTATCAATGAGTTGATTTAATTATTTAAAGATCAATATGGTGACAAGACAAACAAGGGATTCTTGCAAAATCAATTCAATAACATTAAAACGAATTACAATGAAGAGGCCATAAAGTTTCATACTAGATTTCAAAGAGCAATGCACAAATTGTTTTAGAAAATAAGGATGGATGAAGAGGTATGTCTAGCGACTTATTTAAATGCCTTTGATTCTAAAATTGGGTATGCTCTTAGGGATAAAAACCCTAGAACTCTTACTGATTCTTATAAAATAGCACTAAATATTAAAATGAACAGAAGGGTTTCTGTTAAATGAAATAGAAGAGATGATTCAAGGTTTAGCAGGAGTAACCAAAAAGAACCAGAGTATAAAGAATTTAGGGCTCCTCAGAAAAATAGGACTTTTTATAATAACAATTATAATCTACAAAATAAAATGCAAAACCATCCTTATGGAACTCAGTTCAAGGATGGAAAGCCTATTGTTCCACTCAGAAAAGATTAACTAGATAATAGAACTCTAGATCCTCTACACAAAAATGTTGTCCATTTATGCAATGACAATTTTTGGTGTGAGGCTTGTGATGCCCCACAGAACCCTGAATTTTGTATTGTTTCCTTCAATTTGAAAACAAATGAAGAACAAGGAAATGATGAAGGTGAACAATGTGGTCACAAAATGACAAATACTTATTCATGTCATGATATAGATTCAGATAGTGAAATTGAAAATCATGATACTTATAGTTCACAAAGAAGGGTAGAAAGTCATCATCAACAAATTTTACCAAATAGTGAAGCAGAGTAAACTGATGACCATATAAAATGTTATGCTCAAAACAATCAGGATCTTCCACTTATTAAAAAAGCTTCAAATGAAGAGAAAGCTAGGATTACTGAAAATTTAGTGAACAAGGCTAGAAGCAACTACCATTTGAGAAACAGAGTAGTGGGTGGTACTGGTAGTCAGCCATCTAGTGTCTTTATAAAAGAAAACAATATAGACACCGAATATGTATAGAAGAAAGAAGGACCTGTGGAAAATGTAAATAAGCATGGTCAAAATTATAAAAAAAATCCTTAGAACCAAATGTTGTACAAGAAGGAGAATCAAAAAAGCAAGAAACAGGCACTCCTGTTCTTAAGATAGAAAGTAAAAAGTTAAAAGAACCAACTCTGAATGTGCATATTGAGGAAAGTGACATTATTGTTGAAAAATCAAAATCCTCAGATGTGAAATATACTCTAGTATATATGGGTCATTGTTTGTCCCAAATGACTATAAAGGTGCCATTTTTAGAAATGATGAGAATTAAATAACACAAGGAAAAGGTGTTGTCATTATTAAATAGTGTGCCCATAATGAAAATCCAAGGTCCAGAGAATGTTGGCAATAAACCAATTAACAAAGGGAAGGAAGTTGAGGTATTAACATATGAGATTCCTCAAATTTTCCTAAATACAACTTCTTCCCCAAAAGTTGTTGACCAATTTTTTCTTTCACTAATAATTAATGGAAGGATGCTAAAAATTGTATGATTGATTTAGGAGCATCTAATATTTCTATGCCAGTGGAAATTATGAGGTCTATGGGATTATAGGTTGATACTCCTCATGGGAGATGTCAAGCAATGGACTCTAGAGAAGTCCCCGTGATTGGTACCATTGAGGCTATGCCTTATAAATTAGCCATATGTCTTGATGTGATAATGACTATGAATGTTCTTGTTGTGTATATACCACCACATTATGGGTTGTTGCTGTCAAGAAAGTGGAGTGCTTCAATGGGAGGTAGTATACAAAGTGATTTATCATATGCTAATTTTAACATTGCTGGAGATAATGTTAAGGTGTCAAGGGAGGGTATAACTCCTCACATGATAGAAAGATTTGAAGACACTAACATTAATTTTTGCATTGATATGGATATGGAAAATTTTAGGGTACAAAAAAGTGAACTTTATTATCAGAATGAAGAGATTGATCCTCTAGATAAAGAGTTGACTGTACAAGTTGATCGATTGTGGAAAATGTCTTTTGATGGGGCTTGCTCAAAAGAAGGATCAGGGGTAGGTGTATTACTAGTATCTCCATCAGGTACAACTTTTAAATATTCCTTTCTATTAGCCTTCCAATGTACAAATAATACTACATAATAGGAGGCTTTGTTTTTAGGGCTTGAAATTGCCATCAAACATGGGATTAAATGTTTAAAGGTTTATGGTGATTCTTAATTGGTGGTAGTCCAAGTTAGATCCAAATATGCAGTAAACAATGATAGATTAAAAATGTATAAGTATGTTATTTGGGATCAAATTGAATTGTTTGACATCTTTGATATAAGCTGGATAGAAAGGTTAAAGAATATAAAGGTTAAAGTTGACAACTGAGATCCAGATTGGTGATATGATTAAAGGTTTTGAATATAGTCCAAATTCCCAAGCATTTTCAATGTGGAGTTTATGTCCTAGGGACCAAAAGCCTCAATTGTTAAATATTCAAGAGAATATGGTGGGGAACCAAATGGTATGGATAGTTCAAAACATAGGCGATCTGGAGATTTCCCAAATAATGACACACTGGGCAGATTTGAATGAAGATAAGACAAAGCAGTTATTTGAGAAATGTGGTATCCTGATAGAGGAGGCTAGTGCTCTAGCAAAGGATAGAGAATTATGCCAAATCAAGATTCATGAACAAGATAGGGTAATTGTTGAATTGACCAAACAATTTCTAGAAAATCCAGAAGTTGTATATGTATCCTCAGAGCAGCCTCTGCATAGAGAGGAAAAAAATGAGATAGAAGAAGAAGCAAAGACAGAGGACATGGCCAAAAAGGATAATGAGATTTCCATAAATGCATTATTGAATATACTTCAGCATAAGATTGATACCCTAAAAGATAAATTTGATATAATCTTAAATGCATACAAAAAATTTTCTCCTTTACATGCTGAAGTGATAAGGTACATCTCCATTTTGAATCTTTATTTCATAAGTAGGTCAAGCAGGGTACAACTATTTGAAAAGTTGGCTTATTTACAACCACATAGGTTAGATCTACCAAAGATTGCGATAGAGGTGGGGGATGAGATTGGGAAAATAATGTGGCTTTACCTTTCTTCAAAGGAAAGCTAAATTAGATTGAGGCAAAGATCAACCTCTTGGAGTCAAGTTTTAACCAGTTTATTCCTCCAATCAAAGGAGAAGATGATCATATCAAGGCCTTGGAGATTTGGAAAAGTGAATTTGATAGCATGTTTCCTAATAAAGAGGCATTTATTTCAGATTCAAATTTAGATATTGAAAGCTATAATAAGATTTTAGATGAAGCTTTCAAGGCAGAGACTGACATCAATAAATTCATAATGGATGTTAAAGGCATAACTGATGTCAGATGGGAGAGGCAAAAGACACAAATAAAAAGCATTCAGAGCTTTAATTGGCCTATAGAAGATGATCTGGTAGCATGGGACCTAAAGACAAAGCCAAAGAAAAAGAAGGTTGCTGCAGCGGATGTTGATGTCTTGGATGAAGAGTGAAAAAGGGGATACTTGGCACTTGATCTAAGAGCACAGGTTGGTTAGAAATTATAAAAGAAAAGTGTAGGTTAGCCTATAATTGTGGCAACTTGGCCTAAATCCAACCATTTTATGCTATCATGAACATAATCAGACAAAGGTGCCAAAGTCCATATAAAGATAGGAAAGAAGAATGCTGCTATAATTGACTTTTTGAGGAACAAAGGAATGTTTTAGGTTCTGACACAAAGTTTCTTGGAGAAAAAACATGTTATTCATCATCAAATAATATCATAAACTATCCTAGGAGTACACAAACCAAAGGTGTCGAGCATCACATAAAGACAAGGAGCAGATCGGATTTAATCCTCTACTTTTGTCTTTTCATCGCTTGGGTCACTCTTCTCTTTTGTTTTTTCTGCTTTTTTAGGGTTAGGTTTCTTAAACCATCTGAAGCTTGTTGCATCATTTTCTAAAGGATTCCAAGATGGTTTAGACCTATAAATGGATCAAATTTAATAGTTTTTAGAGAGATGAAATATAATTGCAAGACAGGCTTATAGATTCCAGCCTGTGTTTTTGAGCTCTTAACATGTATATGTACTGAAGTAGAAATATATGAATAAAAATATAGTGCAACTTTATTATACATTGTTGTTGTCTCTTTTCTTATTCTACATACTCTTTTATGTTTAATTTTTAAGGCATGTTAAACATATTAGCTATAAGATAGCTATCTAATTATTTGCAAGTTTCTTCTAAGGGAAGAATTATATTTTGTGAGTAGTTTCAGAGAGTACAATAGTGATTGAGGATTTGATACAACATTGTGGAAGTGACAGGGTAATTTTTAAGGCAATTTACCCAAGTTGTATGTAGGTTGTAAGGAATCCTATAGTATTCTTAATTTTTTATTTTTATGGATTTAATATCTTTTGACTTTGTATCCCAAGGATAGACATTGGTCTAGAACCTGTGAAGTAATCAATCATCATCCAAATATTCAAAATCAATCACATTTACACAAAGAGCATAATTTAAAATCAATTGTATTCATAGAGTTTGCAATTTGAGTTTGTTGACTTCTTAGAGAGAAAGTCAAGTAGGTTATTCCTCCTAAATTCACAAGAATTATAAAAGGAAAAAAGGATGAAATTCCTTATTATGTTGTTGTCTATCATCATCAAGATAATGATTTGGATTGTTAAAGTTTTCCTCAGAGTAATCATAGTTATCTGCATTATTGTCTATTTATGCATATAAAAGTACAGCATTCAGCACATAAGTAAAAATCCACTCTAAAGATACTGTCAAGTCTGTAATCAATCATAGGTAAAACCTACCTGAGTCAATGGATCTCAAAAAATAAGGTGATAATAGGTATCCCTAGTGTTATCAAAATACCTCATCAATTAGTGTTTTCTCTTGCTTGAGTCAGATTTTCAAGGCATTGGGAGTCATAGAGTTAATCAAGTATTCAGGCATTTTTATAGGCCCTGCAAGAAAAAACCCTAACAGTAAACTCTAGATTTGAAAGCGGGGAGCACCACCTGACAAAGGTTAAGGTTGACCTCAACCTTGACCTAGGTCAATTTCAACCTCAACCTTGACCTAGGTCAAGGTTGACCTTGATTCTGACCTAGGTCAAAATTGACCTCAACCTAGACCTGAGGTTTCAGGTTGGTCTCCTTGGCAAATCTGTAGGATTCCCAGGTCAACCGGGGACTTAGGAAGGTGAGAAAGCACACCAGAATGCTAGATAGAGGTGAAAAAGCTAAATAGTGGGTATGATGAAGATTTAGGAGAGCCAATACATAGGTTCTACCTAAAGATGGAGCCACAAAAAGGGAGATTGAGGAGGACCCAAAGGATCCTAACCCTAAATTCACCTATAAATGCAGAATCAAGTGCATATGCATCCTAAATGAAAATCTAATATGCAAGTGTACTAAATGAGGGTGCTAAACCTACCAAGATGGAAGTGCTTCCATTTTAAGATGACACACTATCATATTTCAAATACACATTAATGTTGTCACTTATTGTTTGAAATCCAATCTTGATTAGATATGAATGTAACCTTTCATACCATACTTGGGGTGCTTGTTTCAAACCATATAGTGCCTTATGCAGTTTACATACAATGGCCTTTTTTGTATTCTCAACAAATCCATTAGGTTGCTCTGTATAGACTTCTTCTTCAAGAATACCATTAAGAAATGCAAACTTTACATCCATTTGATAAACTTTAAATCCATTGTAAGTTGCATATGCTAGTAGAATTCTAACTCCTTCTAATCTAGCAATAGGTGCAAAAGTCTTACCATAATCAATAGCTTCTTATTGTGCATACCCCTTGCAAACTAATCTTACTTTGTTTTTTATTACATCTCCATGTTCATTCATTTTTTTTTTTAAATTCACTTTTTACCAATAACATTTTTATCTTTAGGTCTCGATACCAAATTCCATGTGTTATTCTTTTGAATATGATGTATCTCTTCTTTCATAGCTTTAACAAAATATTCATTCTCCAATGCATATTTCACTCTTCTTGGCTCTAATTCATAAATTAAGCATATATTGTCTTGTACCTTTCTTCTTGTCATAATTCCATCATTCTTGTCTCCAATAATCTTGATCAGTGAGTGGTGTCTTCTCACATACTTATCTAGAACATGCTCGGTAGGTGGTGATTTTTCATTTTCATCATTCGGTGGTAGTTATCTCTATTCAAATTCCTCCTCAGTTTGTGACTTAGGTAAGGTATCAAGAATCCTAGGTTGAGCATATACAAATCTTTGGTAGTCCTCGGGTTCCTTCTTTTTGTCCTCATCATTTTCTCTGCATATTCATCAACCCTTACATTTGTACTTTCTACAATTTTATTAGTAGAATTATTCAAACATTTGTAAGCTTTTCTCTTGGTAGAATATCCTAAGAATATTCCTTCATCTCCTTTAGAATCAAAATTTCCATCTCTTGCATATTTTAGAATATAACACCTACTTCCAAATACTTTGAAATAACTTACATTCAGTTTATGATCATACCAAATCTCATATGGAGTCTTGTTTGCACCTTTCTTTAGTTGTACTCAGTTTAGTGTATAAACTATTGTGTTGACTACTTCCTTCCAAAATGTTTGAGAATACCATTTTCAATCATCAAAATTCTTTCACAATCAACAATGGATTTGTTTCTCCTTTCTGCTATACCATTCTTTTGTGGTGTCATTAGTGCAGACATTTGTCTCTTTATTCAATGTTCATTGTAGAAAAGTGTAAACTCATCAAATGTAAACTCTCCTCCTCTATCAGATCTTAGACACTTCAATTTTATTCTAGTCTCCTTTTCAACTCTTTCCTTATACAACTTAAACATTTGAAAAGCATTAGATTTTCCTTGAATAATCATCAACAAATAAAATGAAATATCTATCACCATAGTAACTTTGTTTTCTCATTAGTCCACCTAGGTTAGTGTGCACTAATTCCAAAATTCCCTGACTAGCGTAAGATTTTCTTGCAAAACTTGACTTTTCCATCTTACCAACTTGACATCCTTTGCACATGACATTTTCAAGTTTATCCAAACTTCATGGACCTCTAACTCTAGTATTTTTGTTCACTTTAATTAAGTTGTCAAAATTCACATGACATAACCTCTTGTGCCATAACCATACATCCTCAAATTTAGCAGATAGGAAACTCTTAATAGATGTATCAAGGTAAAATAAGTTATCTTTATATTTTTCTCTAGTGGCAATCAAACTTCTATTCTGATCAAATACTTTTACCTTTCCATTCTAAAATTATAGTCTATGTCCTGCATTGTTTAGCTGTGCCACACTTAGTAGATTATACTTTAGTCCTTCAACCCAATAGACATCATCACATCTTGTATTATTCAGCAGGATTATAGAACCTTTAAATTTAATAGGATATGGAGCATCATTACCAAATCTAACATATCCTCCATCACGTTCTTCCATATTAATGAAATTAAGTGTGTCACTAGTCATATGGTGTGAACAATGTTAGGATTAACAAGACAAAAATAAAAATTACATGCAGGAATATAACCAATAAAAAAGAATAATAAACCAAACCAAAAGAGAACAAAAGACACAAAGATTTAATGTGATTCACCCAATGCCTGGGCTACATCCACCAAACAATAAAGTCTAATTTTATTCTTATCCAGTGATTAAAATCAGATCACAATGTGCAGATCCATTACAACTCAATACCACCATATAACATACAACATAATAATGAAACCCTAATCCTAAGCCAATTTATAAAAAATTTATGCTGCATTAGGGTTAGAACATGTTGGCCCAGAAATTGGCCAAAATAAGCCTCAAAAAAATTTCTTGGGGGCTCCACCTAAGGAACCCCTAGACTCGGGGGCTGCCACTCCTGAACCCCACACATTACAGAAAGGTAAAACACTTTCCTAGATAGTACTTTCCTGATCAGTCACCATAATATAACAATCTCCCACTTGGGTATTGATCAGACACCACATAAACCAACAATTCTCCCACTTGGAGACTGATCCTATAGCTAAACCACTAACCTATGAAGCTCCCACTAGATCCAACCTTCCTAGACTCTATTGTTCTATTAGTCTATTCAATCTAGAAGACCAACCAAAGCTAAACAAGAATTCTTCTTCTCCCTCATCACAACCTTTGTAAACATATCCGCTGGATTATCATTTGTATGTATCTTTTCCAGCTTTAACTGTCCATCATCCAAAACTGGCCAAATGAAATGATATCGCAACTGTATGTGCTTTTTCTTTGAGTGCAAGGCAGAATTCTTCATAAGATGTATGGCACTATGGTTGTTTGAATACATATAGATATCCTCCTATGGATGTCCCAATTATTCCATGAAGAATTTAATCTATATAATATCCTTGACTGACTCTATAGTAGAAACATACTCTTCCTCTGTAGTGGATAAATTATTCACCTTTTTTAACCGAGAAATCCAACTCACTGCTGTCCCACCAATAGTAAATACATAACCTGTAGTACTCCACCTGGCATCTATATCTCCTGCCAAATCTAATTCAACATAGCCATGAATAGTGGTAGTAGATCCCCCATAGTGTAAACACTTATTAGATGTACCTCTCAAATATCTGAGAATCCGTTTGACTGCATTCCAATGCTCAATCCCAGGGTGACTCATATACCTGCTAAAGAATCCCACTGCATGTGCAATGTCTGTCCTAGTACATTCCATAGCATACATTAAGCTCCCTACAACTGAAGCATAAGGTATCTTGGCCATTTTAGCCTCTTCTTCTGGTGTCTTTGGACACATCTCCTTAGTCAATTTCAAATGACCAGGCAAAGGTGTAGTGACAAATTTGGCATCCTTCACGGAGAATCTCTGCAACACCTTTTGAACATAGTTAGCCTGGGATAGAGTTAATTTTCTGTTCTTCCCATCTCTGAAAATTTTCATGCCAAGGATTTTTTTTTCTCCCCCAAATCCTTCATAGAAGAATATTTTTCTAACTGTTGTTTCAACCCCTTAATATGATCCATGTTAGACCTAGCTACAAGAATATCATCAACATATAAACATAAAATAATGCAGTTGTCCTCATTTAACCTCTTGAAATAAACACAATGGTCATAATTACATCGAGTGTATTCATTCTCATTCATAAAAGTATCAAACTTAATATACCATTGTCGAGGTGCTTTCTTCAAGCCATATAAACTTTTCTATAATCTACACACTAAAATCTCCTTACCCTTAACCTCAAATCCCTGTGGTTGTACCATATATATTTCTTCATTGAAATCACCATGAAGAAAAGTTGTTTTAACATCAAGCTGCTCTAAATGCAAATCTTTAGTAGCCACAATACTTAAAATAGTACAAATAGAAGTCATTTTAACAACAGGAGAAAATATCTCATCAAAATCAATACCATGTTTCTGGACAAATCCTTTTATGACTAATCTGGATTTAAATCTTTTCTTACATCCATCTTCTTCTTTCAACCTGTAAACCCATTTATTCTGTAAAGCCCGTTTACCTACAGGTAACTTACATAAATCCCAAGTCTGATTTTTCAGCAAGGATTCCATTTCATCTGTCATTGCAGACTCCCACTGAAGCTTTGTATACACCTAAATAGCTTCATTATAACATTCAGGTTCACCAACATCAATTAATAAAATAGAATACAAAGAAGGTGAAAATCTATCTGGAGGTTTACATAGCCTTGTTGATTGTCTAACATTCACTGGGGTGTGTGGTCATTGTTGTTGTTGTTGTTTTAGAGCATAAGGAATTATTGGAACATTATCATTTGGAGTATCATCCAACTCTACATAATCAATGTCTTTCTTCTCATGTTGTCACAACAGATCTTTGTACCATATTTTCTCATTGAATATGACATCCCTGCATCTTACAATTTTATGATTTTCAAAATCAAAAATTCTATAGCCAAATTCATCAATTCCATATCCAAAAAATACACATTTCTTTGATTTTTCTTCCATCTTGGTTCTATTTTCAAAATCTATATGTGCAAATACTTCACAATCGAAGGTTCTAAGAAAAGAATAACTTACCTTCTTACCAGTCCATGCTTCCTCTAGAATAAAAAAACCCAAAGGAGTAGAAGGACCTCTGTTAATTAAATAAAAAATAGTATTTACAACCTCTACCCACATGTTTAAGGGGAGCCCAACATGCAATCTCATAGTCCTTGCATGATCCATTAATGTCCTGTTCATGCGTCCAGCCACTCCATTTTCTTGTGGAGTTCTTGGAACCATTTTATGCCTATGAATACCATTAGAGGAACAATAATCTTCAAATTATTTTCTGTAATACTCACCACCATTATTATATCTGAGACATTTTAATCTTTTACCAATCTCATTTTCAACCAAGATTTTCCATTTTTTAAAAGTTTCAAAAACTTCAGATTTCTGCCTAAGGAAATAAATCTAGACTTTCCTAGTTGCATCATCAATGAAAGTAACAAAATATAGAGAGACACCAAGGGATGATGCATGAGCTGGACCCCATACATCTGTATGCACAAGCTCTAATTTATCATCTTCATTTTCCTTCCCACCCTTTAAGAAACTAACTCTCTTTTGTTTCCCATAAACACAACTTTCACAAAAATCCAAATTTACACATTTCAGACCTGGTAAAAATTTCTTTGAGTGAAGTAATTTCATACCTTTCTCACTCATGTTCCCAAGTCTATTGTGCCATAGTGTTGTTTCGGTATCCACAAAAACAGCTTCATTTTCTACCTACTCAACTAGAGAAACTATTCCTGAACATTCACTTTTCTATGTATCAATTAGAGTAGAAGGAACAACATTACATGTACAAAGATATAATAAGCCTAATTTCACACCTTTTGCTACTACTAAGGAACCTTTTGAAACCTTCCAATTTTTATCATTAAAAGTAACTGTGCAACCCTCATCACCTATTTTCCCTGCTGAAATTAAATTACTACTCAGCCTTGGAACATGTCTTACCTCTTGTAGTAGCCATTGATTCCCATTATGAAACTTAATCTTAATTCTTCCCTTCCCAAAAATTTGACATGGCTCATTATCTCCCAAATAAACTTTCCCAAAATCACCTTGGAAATAATCAATAAAATAACTCCTATGGGGTGTAGCATGAAAAGAAGCCCTTGAATCTAGAACTCATGAATAATCAACATTCTCAAGGGAAAGAATCAAAACATCATCTTCAGATTTAGTACTTACCACATTTTCCTCCTTATTGCCTTCATGTTTGTCTCCTTATTTATTTTTCCAAGACCAGTAGTCTTTCTTCTTATGACCTGGTTTTCCACAGTACCAGCAGTCACTAGGTCCTCTTGATTGAGACTTCTTTCCTTTTGACTTTCCTCATGACTTTCCATGATTTCTAGAGTTATTTCCTCTATCTCTTGTTCTACCTCTGCTTTCTGCATTCAAAACACTACCTGATGTAGATCCGCCTGAGCTTTTTCTATGAATTTCCTCACTCAAAATAAAATCAACAACAACATCAAATTTTAGGGTGTTCAAATTAGAAATAGAATTACTAACAACCATTATCAAGCTACTCCAGATTTTTGGCAAAGAACACAGAGTTAAAAGAGCCCTAATTTCTTCATCAAAATTTATACTTACAGAATATAATTGACTAATAACTTAATTAAACTCATTTAAATGATCACCCACTCACCTAGCTTCTACCATCTTCATATTAAATATACGCTTCATAAGAAATACCTTATTCAAAGAGGAAGGATTTTCATACAACTTTGCTAGGGTTTCCATCAACTCTTTAGTTATCTTTGCTTTGGTAATATTAAACACCACCAATTGTGCCAGGGATAAGTGGATGCTACCTAATGCCTTTCTATCCTAAAAATACTAATCCTCCTGAGACATAGTAATGGGTTTCTTGATTGATCCTTCCAATGGTTGCCATAAATCCATCTGATAGAGATAGTCCTCCATCTGCATTTTCCATAACTGGAAGTTCTTCCCATTAAAATTATCAACCTTCAACTTACCCTCATCTGCCATTACTCCCACTCAACCATGAGACTCCCACTAAACCATGATATCTTTCTGTAGAGGATAACTAAAGACAACCTCACTCTGATACCACTTGTTATAATTAACAGGAAAAAAATAATAATTACATGTAGAAATATAACCAATAACAGAGAATAATAAATCAAACCAAAAGAGAACACAAGACACAAATTTAATGTGGTTCACCCAATCCCTGGGCTATGTCCACCAAACAAAAAATTCCAATATTATTCTTATCCAGTGATTACAATCAGATCATAATGCGTAGATCCCTTACATCTCAATACCGCCATAAAACATACAACATAATAATGAAACCCTAACCCTAAGCCAATTTATATAAACTTTATTCCACATTAGGGTTAGAACACGTCGGCCTAGAAATTGGTCAAATAAGCCTCAATGTAACAAACAACCACTATCTATAATCCAGGTATCATTCTTTCTTACATGTGAGATTAGGGGTTTTTCTTCTTCATGCTTTTCTTCATCAGAATTATCATTGATAACAAAATACACAAATTCTTCACCATCATAATCATATGTATCATCATCATTTATTCCTTCATTAGCAATGTGGCATGACTTCTTACCTTTGTTCCTAAAATCTTGGAATCTCTTGAATCTATTTTTTCTTTTGTTATCATCTCGGTTGTCTTTCTTCTCATCATTGTCATTATGAGGAAATATAGCAGCAATGTGACCAATCTTGTTACATTTAAAACATTTCAAGGATAGCTTACCTTGGTACTTGCCTTTTCCTCTTCGTAGTCTTCTAGTTAGTAGAGCTTCAAACTCTTCTTCATTTCTTTCATCTTCAACATATAGTTCTTCTAACTCACTCTTGCAACTTTACAACCTTTCACTAGCACTACTTACAGAACCATCACTTGGTTTAGACTCTCTAGAACTTCCAATCTTCAAAGATGATCTAAATGTAGACTCAATACTAGAAGTGGCAGTTAAACTATTATCAAATTCATTTATCTCAAAAGAAATCAACTTACCAATTGTAGCATCCACAGGAATAGTCATATGAGGAATGGGTCTCAGTTCTTGTATTGTAGATACTCAGATGACATACATAGGTAACAATGTCCTCAATAGTTTACTTGTTACATCTTCTTCTTCAATATTTCCTCTAGCACCTCTTATAGAATTCACAATTTCCTTCAATCTTGCACTATATTATGTAACAATTTCACCTTCTTTCATTCTCATCAAATAAAATTTTCCTCTCAAACTTTTAGCTTTTTCCTTCTGAACATGCTGATCTCCACCATGTACCACTGCAATCTTATCCCACATCTATTTTGTTGTATCACATTCTTTAATGTCATTGAAATCCATGTTAGTGATAGGATATGATATCTCACTCATAACTTGTGTGTGATATTGTCTTTCTCTTATTTTCTCAAGTGTCATAGGCCCAAATGGTGGTGGTTAATACTCATTGTCAAGATAGTATAATGCATACTCTCCAATCCTAGATAAGTGCAATCTCATTCTGTTATCCATGTAAATAAGTTATCCTTATTCAACTTTGGTGCCTCCCTCTTATACATCTTCAGATCTTTAACTCAAGTGTTTTAAACTTATCTCTTTAGAGTACTCATCTCTGATACCAATTGTTGGTTTACTGAGAGGGGAGGTGAATCAAAAAATAGTGAATCTTAACCTCTTTAAACTTAAACTGGGATTCAACTCGGTAAGATAAACTTCTACAATAATTGAATCAACAATAAAATAAGAGATTTGCAAATATCATGAACAATAATCATGCAACACATATAACACCAGTGTTTAACAAGGAAAACCAATTTGGGAAAAACCTCTATGGGAGTTGTCACCCACAAAATGAAAATACTCTTCTGAAGTATGCTCGGTTGAAATCCAATCCTGTTAAAGATTACAATGCACATTATTATGTGTGACCCTGTTAGGGTATTTACCTCAGATCTATTAATATCTTCACCCTATTAAGAGTGGCCTAGTTAAAGGGATTTGACTACCTGTTTCTTGATCACATCCTATATGCACTCTATGATTGTTGGCATCAATAATTCAGCTATCTCTACTCTAGACTAAGATTTATCCTTTTGTTCTTCACTCCTTCCCTCGGTAGCACATCCACACTTCAAATTTCTATCCTTAACTTCATATGATCTCATTCTTTATTTAGACTCTATTTTTGCCTCTTAATCTCCTTGATTAGGTTTTCCTTCAATCACTCTCATCCATCAGATCATCCTTATGAAACAAATCAATGAATTTAATACTCGTTGAACCGCTTCCCATCTCCTTGGGACTAGAAATTTTCTTTGAATCAATTGTTGGAAATGAGTTGAGTAACTAAGAGGGGAGGGGTGAATCAGTTACCACAAAAAAAAATCCAATTCCCGTAGATGTCTTAAACAAATTAGTCACTATTGCTCGGTTAACATAGATATTTCACTGTCACTCGGTCAACATAGAAAATCTTAAGATATTAACAGTGATTATCTTTAGTAATTAATTGCAGAAACATAAAACATAAAGAAAATAAAATGTACACAGATAACACCAAGATTTAACATGGAAACCCAGTATGGGAAAAACCACCAATAGCAACTAGTCACTATTTTTCACTCTTCTGAAGTGAGCTCTGTTAGGGGCCAACCATGTTAAAGGTTACAATAACACATTTTTAGGTGTGATCTGGTTAGAGGATTTAATCACCCTGTAAGGAGTGGCCTTGTGAGAGGTCATAAAGAACTTCAATGTAGAAATTTCACCTTGTTAGAGGATTTACAAAAGATTGTTAAGTCTACTCTGTTAAGATATTTTGATCACTGCTACAATTGTTAGAGAGTAACAATGGATTGAACTATTTTGATAAGCAATTGTCTTTGTTGATTCAGATCTTTGTTCTAGATTAAGTACTTGATCCTCACTATCGGATATTCTATTGCAGTCCTTTGTATTTTTTCCTCTATCAGAATCCCATCTAATTTTACCTTCACTCTTCATATCACACTTCACATGAAATTCCACATCACCTTGTTATCTCACCAAATTCAATCCAAACTTGACCTTACATATATATATGTTAATTCTTTACAAATTGGCCTTGATATCCTTCCAAATAAATAATAAAATTCATGTCTGTTGGCTGCATATAACTAATCATCCATAAAATATAATCCACTGTTAGTCGGATGACACTAATTGTTTTGCTCGGTCAATACTAAAATCCTTCAATGCCTGACCAACACTGTAATGCCCGAGTGAGCTCGGTTAGAAATAAAAAAACACTTTGGTCATGTTCAATGCCTAAGAGAGCTCGAAAGACACTGACTATGCTCATATAGGATTAGAGATTTGTGTAAACATCACTATACTGGTGTAAACATCAATGACAATAAACAATTGAATAATTGTCATCAACAATCTCCCTCTTTGGCATTGATGACAACACAACATTTCACAATACAAATAATTATAGAGTAGAAAACATAAGAATGAAATAATTTTAATGTCCTTAGCTTCATTGTGATTCTCATCCAATTTTATTAATGTCTTTAGCTTCATTTTGATTCTCATCCAAAACTCCCTCAATCACTGAAATACAAATTTCTCCCACTGTCATCAATCTCTCCCTCTTTCACTGATCAATATGGCATATAATAATCTCTCCTTCCATCATGAATTGTTATGACATACATTAATCTCTCCCTCTTTGAAAACCAATGCCAAAGGTACCAACTGACATATCCAATGAAATTGTAATGTACCTGTCTATACTAATTCATATGCAATAAGCTCTAAATATCTGCATCAACATGTTAAGTATGTTCTGTAGCTCGGTTGATGCACCACTAAACTATGTTTTAGTGAGCCTTAGTTAGGGGAATTACCCCTAGCTTTCCTCTAAGATACAAAAATGCATCCTTAGGTAGCGGTTTTGTGAATATGTCTGCAATTTGTTCTTTTGTATTCACATATTCCAATCTTACTTATTAGTTCTGAACCAATTCCCTCAAGAAATGATAGTTTATTCCAATATGTTTAGTCTTTGTATGCATCACATGGTTCTTTGAAATGTTAATATAACTGGTGTTGTTGCAGTAGATAATGATTGGTTATGTGATTTCTACCTTCATACCTGACAAAAATTATTTGAACCATATGATGTTTGAACAATTCACTGCTATAGAAACATATTCTGCTTCTACTGTAGATTGAGAAATGCAATTCTATTTCTTGATTTTCCAGGAGACTAACCTCTTTCCAAGAAATAGTGTTTCACCACTTGTACTCTTTCTTTCATCAACACTTCCTACCCAATCAACATGAGTAAAATTTTTCAAATCAAAGTTTCCTCCTTTCTTATACCATAATCTATAATCTTCAGTACCCTTAAGATATCTCAAAATCCTTTTGATAGCCATCAAATGATTCTCTCTAGGATTTGTTGAAAACCTTACAACAATACTGACTGCTAATACAATATCACGTCTAGTGTGAACAACATATTGAATTTTTCCAATCATGGATCTATATGTAGTCTGATTTACCTCCTTTGAATCATCATCCTTAGATAGATTATGTCCAGTAGGCATAGGTGTTCTAACTGGTCTAGAGTCTTCCATCCCAAATTTATTCAGTATCTCTTTTATGTACTTAGACTGAGTAATGTAGATACCATCCTTCATCTGATAAACTTGGAAGCCAACAAGGAATTTGATTTCACCAAACATAGACATCTCAAATTCCTTACTCATAGCTTCTGAGAATGCTTTGCATAACTCATCATATCCAGTAAATAATATGTCATCAACAAATATTTCTACTAATAGTATCTTGTTCGGAGGTCCTTCTTTGATGTACAAGCTACTATTTTCATTAGTTCTCTGAAATCCAATACTTATCAAGTAATCATGTTGTCTTTCCTACCAAGCTCTCAGAGATTTCTTCAGTCCATACAATGCTTTGTAGAGTTTGCAAACCATATTCCTTTTGTTAGGTTCTACAAAACCTTCAGGTTGCTCAATGTAGAATTCCTCTTCAAGAATGCAGATTTTAAATCCATTTGATATACCTTGAATCCTTTATGTACATCATATGCCAAAAGAGTTTTGACTCCTTCAAGTCTTGCAATAAGAGAAAAAGTTTCTCTATAATTAATACCCTCTTCTTGAGCATATCCTTTACATACTAGTCTATCTTTGTTTCTGGAAAATTCACCTTTCTCATTCATCTTGTTTCTAAAAACCCACTTAGTACCAATCACATTCTTTCCTTTAGGTCTAGGTACAAGAGTCCATGTTTTTTTCTTTTCTATCTTCTCAATTTCTTCATTCATTGCTTCAATCCAATTCTCATCATTCAATGCATCTTTAACAGTTCTAGATTCAATTTCACTAAGTAAACATGTACCTTTTATTTTTTTTCTTGTCATTACACCTTCTGTCTTGTCTCTAATTATTTGTTTAGGTGTGTGATTCCTTCTAACATATTTAGAAAGTACAAGATCCTTCCTCTTTGATTCTGGGCTTGCTCCACTATTTTCACCATGCTCAAATAATTTTTATTTTTCTTCTGTCTGATACTCGGGTTCCACTATCTGAGATTCAGGTGTATCTGTCTGTGACTTGGGTACCTCTGTCTGTGACTTGGGTTCCTCTGTCTGCAACTTAGTTTCTTAAGTCTGAAACTTGGTTCCCTATGTTTGTGACTCAGTTTATTCAATTATCATCACTAGTTGTATAGGTTGCAACAAGGTTTGTGCAAATGAATTCAGTGGTTGATGTTGTCCAATCACCATTGCCTGTGTCATAGGTATAGTATCCGGTTCATAATACACAAAGTTTCTACAATCTTCAGGATCTTTACTGCTTTTTTCTTCATTTCTCTTTGCAAACTCATCAACCTTTACATGCACACTTTCTATAAATTTATGAGAAGTAAGATTTAAACATTTATATGCTTTGGTTTTGTTGGAGTAGCCTAGGAATATACCTTCATCACCTTTTACATCAAATTTTCCATTTCTTGTTTCCTTCAAGATGTAGAATCTACTTCCAAATACTTTGAAATAATGAACATTAGGTTTTTAGCCATACCATAATTCAAAAGGTTTCTTCTCAGTACCTTTCTTTAGTTGAACTTGTTTCAATGTGTGAATTGCAGTGCTAATGGCTTCCTTCCAGTATTTGTTAGCAACATCCTTCTCAATCATCAAGGGTCTTGCACAATCCATAATGGATATGTTCCTTCTTTATGCTATACCATTCTTCTATGGTGTACCTGGGGTAGATACCTATCTTTTTATTCCTCTTTTATTGCATAACACATTGAATTAATTAGAAATGAACTCTCCTCCTCTATCATATCTTAAGCATTTAAGTTTCTTTCATGTTTCTTTTTCAACTCTAGCTAGGTACCATTTGAACTTTAGAAAGGCTTCTGATTTTTCTTTGAGAAACATAACAGTCATCATTCTGGAATGATCATCAAAAAATAGAATGAATTACTTCTCATCTGTGTAACTTGTTGTTTGAATTGGTCCACATAAGTCAGTATGCACCAATTACAAGACTTCTTCTACATTTTAGTTCTTGCTCTTGAAGATAGTTTTTCCCATCTTCCCAATTTGACATCGTTTGCATAATGCCAGTTTAGGTTTCTTTAGAATAAGAATACCTCTTACTCTTATGTTCTTACTTATGTTGATCAGGTTGTCAAAGTTCACATGACACAACCTTTTATGCCATAACCAGCTTTCTTCTACTTGTGCAATAAAACATGAACTTTCATTGAGATCAAGATAAAATATATTACCTTTTGTTTTCCTTCTAGTTCCTACTAGGTTCCCTCTACCATCCAGGAGCTTGGCCTTACCATTCATGAATTCTACCTTGAAACCAATGTTCTTCAGTTGTGCCACACTTAGTAGATTACACCTTAGTCCTTCAACCCAATAAGCATTATCACATCTGATTACTTCAGTAAGAACAATACAACCTTTACCTTTTACATAGTGGGGTTCATCATTCCAAAAACTAACACTCCCACCATCATAGTGTTCAAGATGTTCAAATTTGGTTTTATCACCAGTCATGTGGTGAGAACAACCATTATCAATTATCCAGGTGTCATTCTTGCTAATATGAGAATATAGTGCTATCTTTTCATTGTCTTTAGTATCTAGCTCATCCTTAATAGAAATGTAAACCATGTCATCTTCATCTTCATCACTATCAGAATCTTTAGCAATATAACAAGATTTATTACCTTTGTCCTTGTAGCTTTTGTAGCTTTTGTAATGTTTCTTGCCTTTATACTTGTTGAATTTTTCCTCACCTTTCTCTTCCTTGTTCGGACATTTACCAACAATGTGACCAATCTCATCACATGAAAAGAAAATCAATGGTATTATTCTTTTGTATTGTCCTTTTCCTTTTGCAGCTCTCCTTGCAAGTAATTCTTCAATGATTTCCATATCCTCATCATCACTATCACTATCAATCTATTTTCCTTTTATCTTTCCAAGGTTTAATTCATCTTTGAATGTTGACTCAATATTGCTAGGATTAGGAGAATAGTTGTCAAAGTTATCCAACTCAAAAGATGATAATCTTCCAATCAATCCATCTAGATTTATGTCATTACTACATCTCATCTCTTGAATAGTTGAAACTCTAATTGCATAGATAGGAAGTAAAGTTCTTAATACCTTTTTGACTATTATTTTGTCTTCAATTCTTCCACCAGCAACTTTGATTGCACTGACAATTTTCTTGATTCTTTCACTGTATTTTGTAATGTTTTCTCCTTCTAACATTTTCATCATATCAAACTAATCTCTGAGACTTTATTCTTTGTCTCTCTTTACATTTCCATCTCCTCCATAGATATCATGTAGCTTGTTCCACATATCAAAGATAGTAGGGCAGTCCTTGACTTCATCAAATTCAGAATAGCTGAGTGTAGAGGCCATATAAATCATCATTATGTTGTGATACTTCATTTCAACCATCTGATCCATAGACATAGGTCTCAATGGATCCACATAATTGTGATCCAGGAATTGCAAACCAGTATCTCCAATAGTAGATAGATGTAGCCTCATCAGATTTTTCCACGCAGCGAAGTTGTCCTTGTTGAGCTTAGGGATCTCCCTTTTGTAAGACATCTATGATCTGTAGCTTAGGCCTTTAAACCTTCCCTATAAGGACTTGTAGCTTTGATACCAATTGTTGGAAATGATTTGAGTAACTGAGAGGGGAGGGGTGAATCAGTTACCACAAAAACAAATCCAAGTCCCTTAGATGTCACAAAAAAAATTAGTCAATTTTGCTTGATTAACATAGATATTTTACTGTCACTTGGTTAACATAGATAATCTTAATATATTAACAATGATTATCTTTAGTAATTAATTGTAGAAACATAAACCATAAAGAAAATGAAATGTATACAGATAACACCAAGATTTAACATGGAAACTCAATATGGGAAAAACCACCAATAACAACTAGTCACTATTTTTCACTCTTCTAAAGTGAGCCATGTTAGGAGCCAACCATGTTAAAGGTTGCAATAACACACTGTTAGGTGCGACCTAGTTAGAGGATTTAATCACCCTATAAGGAGTTTCCTTGTGAGAGGTCTTCAAACACTTCAATGTAGAAATTTCACCTTGTTAGAGGATTTACAAAAGACTGTTAAGTCTACTTTGTTAAGAGATTTTGATCACTGCTACAATTGTTAGAGAGTAACAATGGATTTACCTATTTTGATAAGAAACTTTTTTTTCTGATTCTGATCTCTATTCTTGATTAAGTACTTGATCCTCATTGATCATATATTCTATTGCAGTCCTCTATATTCTATCCTCAATCAGAATCCCATTTGATTTCTCCTTCACTCTTCATATCACACTTCACATGCAATTCCACATCACCTTGTTATCTCACTAAATTCAATCCAAACTTGACCTTACATATATATGTTAAGCCTTGTCAATTTGGCCTTGATATCCTTCCAAATAAATAATAAAATTCATGTTTTTCGGCTACATATAACTAATTATCCATAAAATATAATCTACTGTTAGTCGGCTAACACTAACTAATTTTCTCGGTCAATACTGAAATCCTCAACGCCTGACCAACACTGTAATGCCTGAGTGAACTCAGTTGAACTAAAAAACACTTAGGTCATCTTCAATGCCTAAGAGAGCTCAGCAAACACTAGCTATGCTCAAATAGGATTAGACATTTGTATAAACATCACTATACTTGTGTAAACATCAATGACAATACACAATTGAATAATTCTCATCAACATCAGTATCATCACTTTTTCTACTTAATCTTTACTATAGATCATCACCTTGACTTTTCCTATACGTAGATCTTTGTAACTAACTTCTTCTTCATCGTTGGAATCTTCCAGATCACTATAGCTCACCTTTGAATGTGTTCTTATTCTTGTTTATAACAACTTTTGCTCTTAGTAACTAACTTCTGAACTCATTGTCTTGGCTCACTTGGTGGCTCATTGTCTTGGTGTCTCTTACCGATAAACACATCCCTTTTACCAAGAGACTTCATCATACTCGGTAACTACAAAATTTCCTTTTACCTACTTGTCCAATATTCTTACCAAATTGATAAATTCAAATATAAGGTAGAAAACAACTATACCAATATGAACTTATCATTGTCCAATCTGTATTAACTTCCCAATTAAATCATACTCTGAAAGATATGGAAATTCTATATGAACTAGAAATAAATTTCTTAACACCAATGAAAAAATAATAAATGATCTAATCCTTTCTACAATCTTGTATACCTCTGATCTCAGTCTTCATCATCATCTCCATCAATTGAGTAACACTTTTTTGTATTCTTTTGAGGTATACGTGGGTTGTCATGATGAACCTTGATGTATTTTATAAACTTGGGATCTTTCTCAACTGGTATGATATCTTATGACAATGAACGTAAGGATATTAGGGGTAAATGCACAATGCAAATGCAACTTGTGTTTTTGGTAATTGCCTTTTTCTTTTCTTTTTTTGGATTTTGATGGTTTTTGAATGATTATGACCACTGTAAATGAAGGACCTAGGAATATGTGACACACAAAAATGAAAATGAAGGGATTATGAAATGAAAACTAAACAAATTTATTGTTGAGTTTTTTTGGGTTTTGGAATGCAATTTAAAGATGATAATGCAATGGATGCAAACCAAAGGCTATGTGATGCAAAGTATTTTTTTTGGGTTTTTGAACTTTAAAAATATTAGGAATGCAAGCCTAATGGTAGGACCTTAAAAAATTGAAATGGCATCAAGATGTTAGATGACAAAAGGAAAAACTAAAGGACCAATCCAAACCTGTCATTGAAAAGATTGTTTATTGACTTAATGATGATAATGACAAAGGGACAAACTAGAGGAAAAATTTAAGGACCAATCCAAACTTGTCATTGACAAGATTGGGTATTGACTTAATGATGATAATGATAAAGAGACAAACTTATTACAAGCTCAAGGTTCTTACCCAATACCATAGGTATAATTTTAAGACTTGAATTATTGGGATTTTGCAAAGTTTACTTAAGTTATAAGTGTAAAATGGGGATACTAATGCAAGGACAATTATGAAAAGGGTAATGCAACTATAATGAGGAATAGATATGTTAAGGGTTGATAGTGAGAGGTAATATGAAATTATGAAAGGAATGGAATGATAAGGAAAATGAGCATGGATGAGATGAAAAGGCAATATGCCCTAAGACCTAAGGCAATAACCAAGGTAATCAATCAAAGTGATTATGAGGAATTATGAAATAAATATGAAGGCTAATGCAAGGACTAACCTAAAGTTGAAACAAGGTTCCATATTTTGCAAGGTTTTTGAAGTTCCAAGTCTTGAAAGGTTTGATCAAGTTGGATAGTGCTTTAAAATTCTTGTGAAAAGGTTTTTGTGAAATGTCTTGAAGTTCTTTGGGGATTTTAGTGGGGTGTTTCAATTATGCAATTTTTTAACACCAACATAAGAAACATCAAGAAGAATGGTTTTTTTTTTTACTTTTGCACCAAACACCTTACAACCTAGGTTGGAAAAGATACTCTTGCTGAATTTCCACTTGGATTTCTCCATATACCTTAGAAAAAGCATACAAGTAGATATTATAGTGTCACTAACTCCCCTCCATGATACGAAATCACAAAAAAAATTTACCCTAAAGGTTCAAAAACTTAGAATATTTTATATCTCACAATGAAGGGTACATGTAGGGTGTCTTAGTTAGTCTCTGACCTTCCACGCTAGCAAGTATATAAGGTTTTGGATTTCTAAAATAATGGCTTGTATTAAGGGAATTTGGTTTAGGGGATGCAATGGTAAAATACATTTAGAGGTCTCCCAACCTTAGAACAAGGGTTTTATGCATCTCAAGGATACTAGAGAAGAGATATCATGCACCACATTTTGTTGAGTGGACTTTTGATCATAATCACATTTTTATACAGCAATTTGGAAGACCTTTGCTTTAGACTATTATTGCTTGGGACATTCTCTCTCACCGACCATACTAAGACAAATTAGGATGTACACCCTCTAATATAAAAATAAAATTGGGGGTCACTATCACTTTTATCTTATACCCAAGTTCACATGAAGCGCAAGAAGAGAGGATACTTTGTGTAGTAGTGGGTTCACCTTACAATGTGCAAGCACACCAAACATACCAAGAGGAGTTCATTGACCTTTTAAAAATGAAGTGTGCTCTAATATAATAAAAATAAACACATAAAGTTTTAAAAAGTGTATAGGGTCTTCACTACATGTCTTGCAACATACTCATTAGTAGTTTGGAAGATATATCTTCATCTCACAATTGTCACAATGCTGCACAAATTGATCAGTAGAACACAATCTTTATGCTAACAGAAAGTTTCAGTGATGAAAAATAGAAAGAAGGCATCAAACGAGAAAGATAATATACCTTCCCAACCGTGCAACTTTTCACCCAAATATGGAAGGACAACATCTAAGTGTGCAAAAATAGTGAAAAAGTGTACATAATAGACCCCAACTATGCAACTGAATAACCTAACTGTGCAGAACAAACCCTAATTGCACAAAACCTCAAATAGAATACAAAATTACTCCTATATTTGCAATATATTGTCAAATTTGATAATTTAAGTTCCTGATTAGGTCTATTTGAACAATTTGGGGCTCAAAAAGCTATACTAATTAATCTATGTGAAGATTTTTTGTCAATTGAACCTTCCTAATCAGGCTAGATGATTATTTTTTGTCTTGAATTCAATTTCCAAATTAGACCAGATTGTGTTCATTTTAGGAACCCAATTGAAAGTGTGAGATTTATTTTTAAGCCCAAATAGATGTGAAATTTTTATTTTAGGACTTTAATTATCAAATTGGTCACCAGAAAAGATTGCATGTAATATCAAACTACAATTCATAATGAAACTCAACAAAAACCCAATCTATGTTCCCAACTACAGAGTTTTGAGATCCAAAACTGTAGGATTCACCTTGATTGTGTAGTATTCATGTCCAATTGTGTAACAATAGTGATTAAGTACACAAATATCCTCCCAAGTGTGCAAAGGTTGGTTATATACCTACAAACACATCAAAAACAAGAAAAACTCATTAGAATAGATATTTCATGTGAGTTTCACCAAATTGAGGGTAGAAAAATGGAAATAAAAAAAGTATTGTATGAAAAGGTTAACCAAAAAAACCCTACAATCATACAAAATGAAATCCTAACCTAATTACCAAAGCAATTAAGACAAAGTGTAAAAAAATTGAAAAACAAATTAACAAAAAATTCCTCACTTGGACTTCAATGTCATTTCTTTCTTCACAAAATGTTGATATGTAGCTCCCATTGTGACAAAATGCACCTATAGCATGAAATAAATAAATTGACAATAATGACAAGAATATTCAAAAGATTGTGGTGAGTGAAATGAGGAAAAAGGAGGCCAATTTATAAAATTGCAAAGGAGATTGAAAAATTCAGAAATGGAAATTGAATTAGGAAGGTGTCATAATTATGACAAATTATAACCAATTGAGTCACAATTTAGAATGTATAAATTAAGGAGAAATTAGGAAGTCAAATTAGCAGGAAAAAGGGAAGGGAAGGTGGAGGCAAAATTATAGGAAGTGAAGGCACAATTTGATGACATGTAACTGATTGAATGTTTGAAGATGTTAAGTTGATCACTGAAATGTAGAAGGATAATGAAAGACATTAAATCAGTTAATGGATTGTATTGTCATTGATGTCAACTTGATATAATCTAATCAGTTATAATCAAAGTGTCAAAGACTTCAGAGAATCAAAGAGATAAAGATTATGCTTTCAGTAATGCATAAAAGACAAGCATTCACAATGTGACTTCAAACACCGACGTTCAGTGGAAACTGATAGACAGAGATCACTGAAAGTCAAGTCAATGTGATGCCAGAGAAAGAACACTGATGAAAAAAATCACAAGAATAACTGATGAACAAAAACATAGTGTAAACCAACAGAGAAGCCCGAGGAGAACTGGAGTGTTGACCAAAGCTATCAAAGATTTAAAACACCAAAATTAACTTGAGTTCAGAAATGACAAAATATCTAGTTAGCAGAGATAAATATGGACTTAACTGGTAGTTATCTTTTTTTTCATCTACAATATAAAGCCAAAGATAAGTAATGGATTTAAATCTATTTTTTCCAATTGGAAAGAAGATCTTTGTGAGATAAAACATGAGTTTTTCTTTAAATATAATTGGCGAGAATTGTGGATCACACCAAGATCAAGAAAATAAAGAACCTAACAATGGTGATATCATGTCTATAAAGAGACAACTTAATTCATTATGAATTGAGGTGGGTGAATACATGAAAAGAGGATGATGATGAGAAATTGATGAAGAGCAACTTCATATAGTCCTAATCAATCAAGCTGAGGAAAGAGCTAAAGTTGTATGTGGACACCGAGAAATAGAGAAAAACATCACAGAGCAGAATCAAAGTGGAGAAAAGGTATTAACAGAGATATATTGATCAAATTATTTTTATGAGTTTACAGTAGATCTAAAAATCTGCAAGTATAAGTTGTATAAGTGAATAGATCATACTATTTTAATTTAACCATTGATTCAGAAAGCCTCTTAACCGAGCCAAATTTAAAGATCCTTTCTATATTGAGATACATCCCAAGGAGTATCAAAAATTTTGATCATGAAGATAGCATGAGATGCTAGATACCTATTGACAGGCCAAGTGAGTGTTTGATCAAGGAAGGTAGCATAAAGATGCCCAATATCAAGTGACAAACTAAACTTTTAAATCCTCTAAAAAGGTCACACCTAATAGTGTGTTTGTAACCTTTAACAGGGTTGTCTCTTCAACGAGCTCACTTTAGAAGAGTGAAAATTTTGGGTTACCGGTCCCAAGTGTTTTTCCCTTAATAGGGTATCCACGTTAAAAATCCATGTGTCAAAGTGTTTATGAGTCATTACTTTAGTGTTTTTCATTACACATAGCTTAACTGGATTGATTGGTATACTCTAGATAATTTGCTATCTTTTGATAAATTAACAGACTGCTATTCGGTAAAAATACAGTAGAAGGTTTAACAAAGCATTCTAAGCAGTAGTATTTTGATAATTGTATTAGGAGGCATTCATCTTATAGGATAGAAGATAACTAGAGGCTTAAAATTGTGGTACTAAGTTTTTGGGTTAATTATTGGAATATTGTTTAGGCCACTGATTCACCCCCCCTCTCAATTATTACTAACAATTGGTATCAGAGCTTGTGTGCTTAGAAAGGGAGTTTAACAGCTCAAGTTAAAGATCACAAGATGAATAGACGAGATGTGCCCAAGTTGAATAAAGACAACTTTGCATCATGAAAAAGTAGAATAAGACTCCACCTATCAGGTATTGGAAATGACATTGTTCAATACTTAGATATTGAATATGTGTTGCCTACAAGACCTCAAACTCTTGAGCAATTAAGATTAAAACATTAGCATAACTGCATGATGATAGAACTTGCATAATCACTCTCCGATGTTGAGTTTGAAGATGTCAAAACCTGCACCTCTGCAAAGCAAATGTGGGATAAGTTGAAGCTGGTACATGGAGGAGATGCCAATGTGCTAATAGCAAAGGCAGAAAGCCTAAGAGGGAGGTTTGATGACCTAAGGATGAAAGAAGAAGAAAATATCACTCAGTATAGCTGCAAAATCAAAGAGGTAGTAAATGCTATCCGAGGAGTTGGAGGTGTACTTGAAGAGGAGACAGTGGTAAGTAAAATATTATGAATCTTACTGCATGTATATGCTATTAGAGTCTCTGTTATTCAAGAAATGAGAGTATTTGTAAACAATACAGTTACTCTAGATAGTCTGATTGCTAGACTGATTTCATTTGAGATGAATAACTTTGACAATAGTGTCTTACCATCTATAGAATCTGCATTCAAATCTTCTTTAAAGATAAGTAACTCAATTCATAGACATGCTTTTAGAAATTAAAGTGATAGTGATAATGAGGATCAAGGACTTGATGAGATTGAAGCACTTATGGCCAGAAGATTGCAGAGAGGCAAACGTAGATACAAAGGTAAATTACCACTTGTATGTTTCAATTGTAAAGAGGTTGGACACTTTGCTGCAAGATGTCCAAACATAAGAAAAGATGACAAAGGAAACGAAAGATCATATGAGAAGAAGTTTGATAAAGGTGAAGATTGCTGAAGCAACCGACAATATGAAAAGAGAAATACCCGAGACTACAAGGACAAAGGAAATAAATCTTATTACCTAGCTGAGAATAGAGCTGATGACACTGACACTAAATTAGAAGAAGACATCGAGATGGTATTTGTAGACATGAAGGATGATCCAGATGAAGATGAAGAAATGTATGTGGAAACTGCACTCATATCTGAAGTTAGTAAAAATGATGTTTGGGTCATAGATAGTGGCTACACTCACCATATGACCGGTGATAAACAAAATTTTGAGACTTTTGAATACTATAATGGTGGTTAAGTGAGAATAGGAAATGATAAACCTTGTCCAGTTGAAGGTAAAGGAACCATAATGTTGAATAACCCGATAAAGTGTGAAAATGCTTACTGGGTTAAAGGATTGAATTATACTTTGTTTAAGTGTTTCATAGCTGAAAAATTCAGGTCACAGAGTAGCATTTGAAAATAAGAAGGCAAAGATCTACAATGAATTAGGAAGGTTGATTGGTACCGGTGAGAAGACAAAAGGTAACCTTTTCTATCTTGATGACACTAACACCACTTGTTTAATGACCAGAAATGAAGACATATGGTTGTGGCACAAAAGATTGTGTCATGTGAACTTTGACAACATGATAAAGATAAGAAAAAAAAGGAATGTCAGAGGCTTACTGAGCATGACTAATTATGATCATATCATGTGAAAGAATTGTAAAAAGGTAAGATGACAAAGTCTAGTTTCAAGAGTAAAAGCCATACAAATAATGCAATTATAGAATGAGTCCATACAGATCTATGTGGATCCATGAGGACAAAGAGATACTATGGATATAGGTATTTTATTCTCTTAATTGATGATTATTCTAGAATGATGACAGTCGTGTTCTTAAAAGACAAATCAGAAGCATTTAAGATGTTTAAATGCTATAAAGCAATGGTAGAAAAACAAAGTGAAAAGAAATTAAAATGCTTAAAGTTAGATAGAGGAGGGGAATTTACTTCAGAATAATTCACTGACTATTGCAATGAGCATGGAATTAAAAGATAGGGTTTTGCACTGAGAACACAACAAAATGGAATTGTGAAAAGGGAAAACAAATCAATTCTTGATTGTGCAAGAACATTGATGATTGAGAAAAGAATCGCTCAAACTTTCTAGAGGGAAGCTGTCAATATTGTTGTCTACACATTAAATAGAGTACAATTGAAGGACACAAAGAAGACACCATATGAACTTTGGTATGGTCATACACCCAATGTAAGTTACTTTAGAATCTTTGGTAGTCAATGTTATATTTTGAAGGATGATAGAAATGGAAAACTTGACTACAAAAGTGATGAAGGTATCTTTCTAGGGTACTCAACCAAAAGCATGGCTTATAAATATCTTAATAAGTCATCTAAAAAAATAATTGAAAGTGCAAATGTGAAAATAGATGAAGTTGCATAAAAGAATCATAAGGAAAGAAAAAAGGAACTAGATGACTACAACAAGTTTGTTTATACAGAACCTGACACTCTACCCGAGCAATAGTGTCTTGCTCCCAAGAAATAGAACATTGCACCTGAGCATCAGGCTCCAATTACCAAAAATTAGGAAAATCCTAAAGATGATGTTTCAAACAATGGAGATGAGAATTGTAAGGAAACTTAGGTGCTGAAACAACTTCCTACACTAATCTCTAAAGGAAAGTATTGTGCAAATTCTTTTAAATCCTTACAATTTTAGATTTGTTAACTACTTTAACAATGATATTGCAGCCATATACCATGCATATAGAAAAATAGAGAATGACAATGATTTACCCTGGGGAAAACCTTTCAATAAAAAACCCCAGCACTTGAAAACCTGCACAATGTATTATCTTCAACACAATGGTTACAACACACTTGCAATGCAAGTTCTTTTAGGAGACAATCGACACACAAAGACTAATCCAGTAGCACCTGATCATACCAACAATACACACTTTTTTTATATCTGTCTGCAACCCTAAAAATGCTTATATCATGCACTTTCCTTTTTAGGGCAACTTCCAAAGATAGCCGTATTAGGGTTTTACCATTCTCTGAGAAAATAGGAACCCTAAAACCTCAAACCCCATGATTGTGGAAGAGAGTACAGTACTCAAATTTATCAGTTGCCACATGTCATTGCATGTCTTCACCCATCATTGAATCTTCTAGAAATAGCTCTTATGTGTCATAGGAATCCGTGATAACCATTTCAGCCATGATCTCCTTACACATAATTCAAGATGTCGACACATCAAGTGGAGTGACACATCAACATGCCAACTAGACATGTACACTCACACTTAATTGCATTATTTGCAAGAAATACATTTTACAAAACAAATAATAAGGATAGGAATTATCCAAGGCTGAGACACCTTATTCCTAACATTCTCCCACTTGTCGAACACTTTGTAAGAGCAATAGGAATATAACAGGAACTAACCGCTATAGGCCAAAAGGCCCATAGACTCTGAACACCATCTAAACTTTGTACTACCCACTAGTTTCATTAATGCATCTATAACATTCTTCATAGTATCTACCTTCTCCAAATTTACCTTTCCATCTTCCACCATATCTCTCACAAAGTGAAACTGCACATCAATGTGCTTCATTTTGGCATGGAAAGTTGGATTCTTCGCAAGGCAAATAGCGCTCTGACTGTCACACCAAAAAGTAATCTGTTCTGCATCAACACCAACATCAGAACACAATCTCCTAAGCCAAATGGCTTCCTTACAAGCATGAGTAGCAGCCATGTACTCAGCTTCTGTAGTGGACAAAGCAACCACAAGTTATTGCTTACTCATCCAACTGATGGCACCACCAAATATAGTGAACACATAAGCACTGGTGGATCTCCTACTATTAATATCACTTGCCCATTCTGAATCCACAAACCCACGAATACAAACTGAATGTGGAGATCCATAAGAGTTACCATGGTAACATATGGAGTAATTTGATGTACCCCTCAAATATCTGAATACTCGCTTAACTGCATCCAAATGTACCCATCCAGGGTTAGCCATAAACTGACTCAGGACTCCCACTGCTTGGGCAATGTCTGGTCTAGTACAGACCATAGCATGCATAAGACTACCAACTGCACTAGCATAAGGTACTCTACTCATGTCCTCCACCTCACTAGGAGATTTTGGAAAATCATCTACAGATAACTTTGTTCCCATTGAAATAGGAACACATAGTGGTCTACAATCTGCCATGTTGAACCTGTCCAACACAAAATTCACATACTTACTCTAACTCAACCAAAGTTTTCTGTTAGACCTGTCTCTACTAATTTCCATACCCAAGATGTACCTTGATACCCCAAGATCTTTCATCTCAAACTGTGCTGACAACTGAGATTTAAAATAAAAAATCATACCCTTACCCTTCCCAAACAACAACATATCATCAACATATAATGCAACAATAAGAAGGCGATCATTTTC
>MU228403.1:634125-688514 GCA_018584345.1 Thuja plicata | reverse complement strand
CACAATGATTTACCCTAGGGAAAACCTTTCGGTAAAAAACCCCAGCACTCCAAAACCTGCACAATGTATTATCTTCAACACAACGATTACAACACACTTGCAATGCAAGTTCTTTCAGGAGACAATCAACACACAAAGACTAATCCAATAGCACCTGATCATACCAACAATACACACTTTTTTTATATCTGTCTGTAACCCTAAAAAATGCTTATATTATGCACTTTCCTTTTTAGGGTAACTTCCAAAGATAGTTGTATTAGGGTTTTACCATTCTCTGAGAAAATAGGAACCCTAAAATTTTGGAACCCGAACCCCATGATTGTGGAAGAGAGTATAGTACTCAACTTTATTAGTTGCCACATGTCATTGCATGTCTTCACACATCATTGAATCTTCTAGAAATAGCTCTTATGTGTCATAGGAATCTGTCATAACCATTTCAGCCATGATCTTCTTACACACAATTCAAGATGCTGACACATCAAGTGGAGTGACACATCAACATGCCAACTAGACATGTACACTCACACTTAATTACATTATTTGCAAGAAATACATTTTACAAAAAAAATAATAAGGATAGGAATTATCCAAGGTTGAGACACCTTATTCCTAATAATAATGAAGGTCAAGAAGATGATCAGAATGATGAACACAGAGTTGAACCAAAACTTTCCAAGTATGTCAGAAGACATCATCCACAGAATCAAATCATAGGAGACAAGAAGGCTAGAACAAGAACAAGAAGTAAGTCACTAAACACCAGATGCTTACTTTGTGATTTTGAGCCTAAATCTGTTAACACTGCACTTGAGAATGAAGAATGGTTCAGTGCTATGAATGAAGAAATAGAATAGATTGAGAAGAAAAATACATAGACACTAGTACCGAGACCAGATGACAAGAATGTCATCGGTACCACATGGATATTCAGAAACAAGCTGAATGAGAATGGAGAAGTCACTAGAAACAAAGCAAGATTAGTATGCAAGGGATATGCACAAGAAGAAGGTATTAACTATGGAGAAACCTTTGCACCCGTTGCTAGACTAGAAGGAGTTAGAATCTTACTTGCTTATGCTACATTTAAAGGATTCAAGGTATACCATATGGATGTCAAATCTGCATTCCTAAATGGAATATTGGAAGAAGAGGTATACATTGAACAACCAGAAGGGTTTGTTGATCCAGACAAGAGAAACATGGTATGTAGACTACACAAAGCCTTGTATGGATTGAAACAAGAACCTAGAGCCTAGTATGAAATACTTCACTCATATCTCATTAGCATAAAAAATTTTAGAACAAGTGAAAATAGCAATCTGTACTTAAAAGAAGATACTAATGGTAATATTCTGATTGCTGAAATTTTTGTTGATGATATCATTTTTGGGGGAAATAAATTGATATGTAAATCCTTTGCTAATGAAATGAGAAAGGAATTTGAAATGTCTATGTTTGGGGAGATCAATTTTTTTCTTGGTCTACAGATTCTTCAACAAGATGCAGTCATATACATGACTCAGTCCAAATACATCAGGGAAGTGCTGAAGATATTCAAGATGGAAGATTCCAAACCAATTGGAACACCTATGACTACCAGATGTAAGCTGACAAAAGAAGACAAATCTAATGAGGTAAATCACACCTTATATAGATTAATGATTGGAAAACTAATGTATGTTATTCACACCAGACCAAATATAGCACATGCAGTTGGAATGGTTGCAAGATTCTCTGCTAATCCCAAAGAATCACATATGACTGCTGTCAAAAGAATTTTGAGATATTTGAAGAACACTGAGGACTATGGATTATGGTATAAAAGAGAAGGAAAATTTGAGCTACAACTCTATACAGATGCTGATTGGACTGGAAACACTGATTCACCCCCCCCCCTCTCTGTTATTACTAAAAATTGGTATCAGAGAAATAGTTGGAGAAGCATTTTTCATGGGTGATAAACTTATCACATGGGTAAGTAAGAAGCAAGGATGCATCTCTCAGTCTACTGCAGAAGTAGAGTATGTGGCTGCTACTGCAAATTGCTCCAATATTGCATGGATCAAACAATTGATGGAAAGTATGAATATGAATATTCTTGAACAAGTAATTATCTATTGTGATAATACCAGTGCAATTAACATTTCTAAGAATCCAGTCATGCATGCTAAGACCAAGCATATTGCTATAAAGTATCACTATCTAAGAGAACAAGTGCAAGCAAAGGAAGTGACACTGGAATATGTTCAATCAAAGGAACAGTTAGCTAATATATTCACCAAGCCATTACCGAAGGATACATTTGAATACCTGAGACAGAGACTAGGGGTCAAACCCTTGTCTATCGGCCAGTAAGCTGACTAGGAGGTTGCATCAGCCTATACCAAATCTGAAGATCAGTCATGTTGATGAAAACACTGAGATGGACAACAAAAAATACATCTGTACACAACAAGGTACAAATATGCACCGAAAACCAGAGACATTGTATTGCTGATGGATAGGGAAATTCAAGGAATGTATTATGCAATGGGATGTAACATGATATAGATATTTTTTGTTTGGCATTGTTGTCAAAGGGAGAGATTATTTCATTATCATTAGGGAGAGATTTGCATTATCATAAAGGGAGAGATATTATAAAGGGAGAGATTATCTCATTGATCAGAAAAGATTATATCATTATCCATGAAATGAAGTTCCTAAAAAATCAAAAAGAAAGAGTTAATCAATATTCTAAGGGAGAAAAATTGATTACATATGAAATATTCATATAAGGGAGAGAAAGAGAAAGATTGCTGTCAAAGGAAAAAAAGAGATTATCAAGAAGAGGAACAGTCAAGGAAGAGCACATATAAGAACAGAGATATCAGATGATACATCTATCTAATAAAGGGATTGAAGATTGAAGACAACCATTATGCATGAAACAAATCTAAGCTATTTTTGAGCATACTGAAAGTCAGACATTTGTCATAGTTACATTAGAAAATCTTGATGAAACTGTTATATTTCATATTGTATTAGTAATAGTATAGTATGATAATGTAGTATGTTGCCATCAATGCCAAAGGGAGAGATTTATGACATGTAACTGATTGAATGTTTGAAGATGTTAAGTTGATCACTGAAATGTAGAAGGATAACGCAAGACATTAAATCAGTTAATGGATTGTATTGTCAATGATGTCAACTTGATATAATCTAATCGGTTATAATCAAAGTGTCAAAGACTTCAGAGAATCAGAGAAATAAATATTATGCTTTCAGTAATGCATAAAAGACAAGCACTCACAATGTGACTTCAAACACTGACGGTCAGTGAAAATCTATAGACAAAGATCACCGAAAGTCAAGTCATAATGATGCTCGAGAAAGAACACCGACGAGCATTAACGACGAGAAGAATCACAAGCATAATCGATGGCCAGAAACATAGTGTAAACCGATGGAAAATCCCGAGGAGAATTGGAGTGTTAACCGAAGCTATCAATGAGTTAAAACACCGAAATTAACTTGAGTTTAGAAATGACAAAATATCTGGTTGGTAGAGCTAAATATGGACTTAACTGGTAGTTATCTTTTTTTTTATTGACAAGATAAAGCCAGAGATAAGTAATGGATTTAAAGTTGTTTTGTCTAGTTGGCAAGAAGATCTCTGCGAGATAAAACAAGAGTTTTTCTTTAAATCTAATTGGCGAGAATTATGGATCACGCCAAGATCAAGAAAATAAAGAACCTAACAATGGTGATATCATGTCTATAAAAGAGACAACTTAATTCATTATGAATTGACGTGGGTGAATAAATGAAAAGAGGACGCTAAAGAGAAACTGATGAAGAACAACTTCATACAGTTCTAATCAATCAAGCTGAGGAAAGATCTAAAATTTTTAGTAGACACCGAGCAACAGAGAACGACATCACCAACAAGAATCAAAGTGGAGCAAAGGTATTAACAAAGACATATTGATCAGATTATTTTTATGAGATTACAATAGATCTGAAAATCTGTAAGTATAAGTTGTATATGTGAACAGATCATATTGTTTCAGTTTAACCATTGATTCAGAAAGCCTCTTAACTGAGCGGGATTTAAAGATCCTTTCTATATTGAGATACATCCTAAGGAGTATCAAAAAGTTTGATCATGAAGATAGCATGTGATGCCATATACCTATTGACAGGCCAAGTGAGTGTTGGATCAAGCAAGGTAGCATAGAGATGCCCGATATCAAGTGACAGACAAAAAATTTAAATCCTCTAACAAGGTCACACCTAACAGTGTGTTTGTAACCTTTAACAGGGTTGGCTCTTCACCGAGCTCACTTCAAAAGAGTGAAAATTGTGGGTTACCGGTCCCAAGTGGTTTTTCCCTTAACAGGGTTTCCACGTTAAAAATGTATGTGTCAAAGTGTTTATGAGTCATTACTTTAGTGTTTTGCATTACACATAGCTTAACTGGATTGATCGGTATACTCTAGATAATTTACTGTCTTTCGGTAAATTAACAGACTGTTATTTGACAAACATACAATAGAAGGTTTAACAAAGCATTCCGAGCAGTAGTATTTTGATAATTGTATTTGGAGGCATTCATCATAGGACTGAAGATAACTAGAGGCTTAAAATTGTGGTACTAAGTTTTTTGGTTGATTATTGGAATATTTTTGAGGCCACTGATTCACCCCCCTCTCAGTTATTACTAACACAATTAGGGGAAATTGAGGTAAATTAGTAGGATGAGGGATTATTTGAATTTCAAAATTCAATAATTCTCATATTTGAAAATGAAATAATTAATTAATTTTAGAACTAATTAATTGGGAAAATAATGCAAAGAAAGATAAATAAATTGTATTGCATGACATTAGACTTAGGGATAGGGGACAAATTACTGGTTATTTATTCCTAGAAGGAAAATTTTGATTAGTTGACAAGATTTAAAATGACCAATGGTGAAAGTGGCATGATTGGACATGGTCAAAAGGTCAAATTGATTAGAATATGATACAAATTAGGGACGAATATTAGTAATTAATTAAACACTTTTCATCATTTTATTAACGAGGAATGACACAATGTCGGCAAATGGTAAAGATCACATGTGCAACATAGAGGAAGAATTAGAAAATAAGCAAAACGGTATTTGAATCGCAATGGGAGGATGTTAAAAAGTGGCAATCATGTGTTAACCAATTTTTAGCATCTACACCACCACTATAAAAATATCATCTACAATATTTCAACTACAAGCCATCTAATTCTCATTTCTACTTTTATAAAAACCTCTACTTTAAACACACACACATCAAAATATATGTACTACAATTAAGTACATAATATGAATAATATTACATATATCTACACTAAAAAAATAGAAACATGCGTACCCAAAACTACAACTAAATAAATAACATCATGAAATATTATCCAATAACTATTAAAACCTATATTTAAATCTTAAATTAGATCTTCCCTTTATTAACCATTACCCTTACCCAAATTTTAATGAACCTAACAAGCCAACAACAAACCTCTATAAACATATTATAAGAACTCCTCCTCCTCCATCAATGCCAGATCTTAGCCCATGATAATATTCTCTCTTAACAAGCCAACGTACAAACATCCATTAACATATGCTGTTTAAAGAATTCCTCCATCATCAATGGCAGTTCTTAGCCCAAATTCAGACGGGCTTTTTACATGACAAAATTGTGTCAAATACCAGAAAGTTGAGTTCCGTATCACACTCATTCATATCATAATAATTTTATTGGGTGGAGGTAGCCCACATATTTTAATGCTGCCCACTTATTAAAACTATTTATGAAACCTTATATTAATCCTGTACTTGGAGGTCAGTTACGTAAGCAATTGGAAATATACTTTTTCTGTCATATTAAATTTATTACCTTTCAATACCACTGATACAAATTGCTCCCCTGTCGCCATCCATAGCTGAATATATGAGTTATTTTAATGAAAGCACCGAAAGAAAGGATAAGTGGTCAATTATTAAAATGTATATGAGTTATCCCCACCGAATCATATTATTCTCTTTCTTTCTTCGAAACCTAATTCTCTTTTTATTTTTCTTTCTTGGAAGCTCTATGAATGGGTCTACTTCAGAGTTTTTGTTTTGTTTTTTAACATATTCATGGAGGATTGTCTGTTGGCTTCTTTTTCTAAAGAGAGAATATTTATCACACAAAAAGCTTGTCTTAATTTGGGCTAAGATCTGCCACTAATGGAGGATATATAAAAGTAATATGCAACAAAACATTGACAAATCGGATAAGAGGACGGTATATATATATATATGTTGACTATCTATCTTGATAATAATGGCGTTGCCATTTATCTTTATTAACTTTATATAGAGACTAGAAACAGTCCAGAGCCTGCAAAAGACGTCATTTTAAAGCACTGACTGACTTAGTTGTTGAAGAAATTGAGGCTACAAAACGAGACTTATTAGCTGTTTATTTGTGGAAGGTGTAATGGATAAGCTTTAGATTAAAAAACTTATTGGGTAGTTTTTTAATTATGTTTTCGTCATATTATCAATTTAGTTATTGCCCCAAGGTATTTTAGGATGGTTGTGTGAGGTGGAGTGGAAGGGATTGGTATACTAGCAATTGCATTTTAGTGTGCAATGGGCAATGCCCAAGAGATGTGCAATTTGGTGTATTCTTTTTGTATACATTTGTGTAGCATATGCTCTCTCTCTCTTTCTTGATAAATTTACCAAAAGACATAAATATACACTATTCTTATAAATATTCTTTATCATCTTCTATAATTTTTATTAATATAAGTACAAATTTCACCATTGCAATAACTAATTTTAAATACAATAAATAAAGAGCTCCACTCAAGTAGATTTCTATGGTGGTTGATTTTTCATTAACAAAAAGACAAATTATTATCACTTAATTAAAAAGGGTAAAGATAAAAAACCTAAGCTGCATTCTCAAACAAAACTAAATGTCAAAAATCAAATACCTAAACTTTGGCATCTTCTTGTCACATCATGCAAACTTCAACAAATATTTTTAAATCACCCAAAAATAAATGATAATAAACAAAATACAACATCTGGTATTAAAAAGGTGATACAATCAAACTCATTCATAAGATTGCCTTTCCAAAAGTGAAAAATAAAAATTCATAGAGTTTTAAACCATACATTATTCCCAAAAACACTAAAATAAATATGCATGATAGCAGTATTGTAATGAAATGTTTGTAGCATGAAAGACAAGGTTTTTTCTTAAGGAGGCATGAAGGTTGGAAGATATCCATAAACATAAATGTGTTGTTATGAAATAGCTTGATTGTAGGAAATGGACCAAATCAATTAGATGTGAAGGCTTATAATCTTTGAGGCGAATTTAATCAGCAAGTCGAAAATCTATACAAAGCCACCTTTGTCATCATATTCCCTATTCTAAAATGAGGGCTTTGGAACAGGTTGTAGTTGGTCTGGTCTTGATGGCCCAGTTCAACTTGGGCAACAAAATCTCAGCCTTAGAAAACTTATTCCTCTCTAATATCAAATGTGGCACATGGCATACAGATTCTACAACCCTTTAAAACTAAAAAAGTAAAAACATCCACGGTTCCTAATAGCAATATCATAATTTAATCTAATGTAGAAAATATATCTTATTCTATTTTTATTTAAAACTTAAAACTTAATTAAATATGAACATCTAAATTCAAAATTCAGGTCAAACTATTTTAATTGATTTAAACAAATAATTATTAAACAGTTAAAATTTTTTCCAAAAGAAATCTCTATAAAATTGACAAAATAGACCATAAAATTAACAAATTTCCTAACTCTAAACATTCATTTTCTCCCCAAAAATCTTCTCTTTGTCAGACTAGCAAAAGGTTTTACCATTAGCAAAAAGTGTGTTGAAAACATCTATTTTTCTACGTAGAAAATATCTCTTTTCTACATAGAAAACATTTGACGGCTAAAATCAATGATGTCTTTTTCACTCTTTTCTTTCAACCTTGGCTCGATACACTTTTCATTTTTGAAAGAAAAATGATGCATGTGGCTTGACATTAAAGCCCGGGCTTCTTTTTCGGGAGTCAAACATGTGACTACCCTTTCCTTACAACTTTCTTGAACACTATGAAGGAAACACTTCCAAAATGTCATTTTTAGGGTTATGTTGATGTTTAAAGGTCTAATTAGTAACAAGAGGCTATTAGGAACTTATTTTTTACTCCTTATGTATTTTGAATTATTTTGAATGCTAGATTAGCATTCAAGGTTGTCCTGTGGACTAGGGACAACTTGCGATCACCTAAACTCAATCAATTGATGGTGTGATGTTAATATAGCATAGTTTATGTTGTGATAATATTCTTGATGTATTTATGATTTTTTTGGGGTAAAGAACCTTGGCACACTACGTGAGTGGCTCATAGTGTGGGGTCGAGGCCCTAAGTGGCTGCTAGGGTAACCCCTATTGAGTTGTTTTAATCAAGTGAAAACCTTAATAAATTAACTAGGAATGGGAGGGGAAAAACACACTAAACAAGATTAATTTTATGCCTCACGCATGTTACTAGTTCTAGTACAGAATAGGTATGGGAGTGGGAGAAGGTGCCTATGTGATGACATGATCAAAGAGCCTTGTCTTCACGAAAGGTGTTCGGTTCCGTATGTGCCTACTTGAGGGTCGAGGTCCAGAGTTGACTACTAGGGTAACCCAAGGGGTGAGGGCTATGCAATGACACTCACCTAGTATGTAGCCTGGAGTTCCTACATTTATTTGTCATGCCTATTGTGGTCCTATTTTCTTTGTTTTCTTTTCTGGGAAGGGTTATTACCACCTTAGGAATGCCCTAGTTGTTACCTCTTATGTTGGCCTTGGTTTCTATCTCTTATCTCGGGGGAGTGGTCCTATTGGTCCCACATGGCTAGGTGGTTAATATTTATTATATCAAGGTATTGTTTGTGGTTCCATGAATAATCCCTACACATGTTCCTTTCTATATTTTCAGTTGAAGAATTAATGTTGTATCATGTATCTTATTGAGGTGTATTTATGTAAATACATTTGTATAATTGTAAACTCCTTAAAAGATACATTTGTATATGATGTGATGATGTCAATTGTTTCAAGCAATGTAATTGGAAAGGGTGGTTCTAGGTGAAATGAAAGGGAAGGATTATGTTGTAAATGACAAGCAATAAAATAAGTTTATCATGTTATTTATTCACAATTATTTATTCCCTTATGTAACCCTTCTATAAAGGAAATTAACTTAGGTATAATTATTCGTTGTACTTAAGAAAATGTTGGAAAAGAAAAGAAATGTTACCTTTTAATGTTCAAAAAGAAATACTAGGAAATGATAGAACAATAATGGAATTTGTAACTAATGGATAGCTATGGAATGAGAAATTAATTTAACTAGTATTAATGAATGATTGTAAAGTTAGGAAAGAAGAAAACATTATCTTTTAATTTAATGTTTAATCAATGAAAATTAGAAAGTAAACTTAGTAAATTGATTAGTTGTAATAGATGGTTAGTTTATGATTATGGAAAAGACTAAACTAGGAACCTTCATTTGGTGCACTAAAATGAACCTAGAGTAATGAAGGTTCTTACGTTAATGTATATCTTAATTAATGATTAGATAATTAGATATTGTTGTTAAGTAACAACGTTAGAGAACTTGTGGGGGACATAAGTTGATTTAGTTTTCAACTAATATCCTTAGTTTGTTAAATAAATATGTTATTTATGCTTTTATGAGTTAAGTAATAATGCATTGAACTTCAAGTTGGATGCTTTAAAATATTACTTGCATATTTAGTGTTTAGAATACTTTTCCTTATGGGCTCCTTGGTAGGGTATTACAGGTTTGGTTGGAACATGTCTTTGGTATCCTTTCTCATGTAAACATTTATGAATGACAGTTTCAGTCTCTAGATTAGATTTCATCTTTTGACATGCTAGTGGTGTATGATAGTCTGTGTACCTAGATGAATGTTGTTGTTACTAAGTAGATGAATGTTGTTGTTACTAATTGGAAGAAAGTGCTTCTAATCATCAAAGAAAGGTACAAAAAGGTTTTTACTTTGCAAACTATTGTATTTGTTTGAATTTTCTAAGTTTTAGTTTTTGGTTGTTTTCCATCGTCACAAAAACAGGGAGAGAAATAATAAAACAAAATCATTATTAAAGTATATACTCAGGGGGTGTTTTTGAAGTCATTTTCTTTCCATCAATGCCAAAGGGAGATATGTTCAGACATATTGTGATTTTTTTGGCATTGTTTTCATTGATGTCAAAACCTCCATACCGGTTACTTGGTGGTATTAGTTGGTTGTTGGAAGTGTTGAGTGGATACTTGTTGGTTTTTGGTGAGGTGATAAGTTTTAGTTATGTATACAAAATAGATTTTGTACAAACACTATTGGTGTATGATGTTAGGTGTACTTGTTCCTACAAATAGAATATATCTCCTGGTACATTAACCTATTTTTGGTGGATGGATTTTTTGTCGATATCATGTTAAACTACTATGCTTAGAGAGTTCTTCCAGGTGTTCTTATTTCATATAAAATCTTTCAGTTCATAAAAAAAAATTATATTGATTATATTTCATGTTGGATAGGTTTTATCAGTTCTTATCTATTATTTGGTTCATAAGTTCTTTTGTCCAATTCTTAACTTCTTGGTTGTTGCATTCTGATGGTTCTAGAACTTTCTTGTCCTTTTGGTAAATGTAAAATGAAGCATCTGTATCTTAAGGGTGACCTAAATTTAGGTCCTATGGTAATGTGTTGTAAGATTTCTTATGTATGACCTAGATATAGGATCGGTCCTATCTTGGACATGTTTTTTTATGCTTCGGTCAATGCATTGGAATCATAGGATATAGATCTTATCTGTTGGTACCAAAGATCTCAGACATTCTATAGTGTTTTGATACGTGTGAATCATGTTATGTTGAGTGAGGTGGTCCAAGTTTCATTCCTTACCACTATAGGAATGTTTCAGTGTGACCTATTTAAAATCAATTTAAAATGACTTGGTTGATGGCATTGACCAGTATAAAGAGAGTGATATTCCCAATTGTTGGTGTTTTTCTTGGATGCAAGTAATATGTGAAATGTTCATGAAAATATAACAAGGAAATATTTGTGTGTTGATGTATGTGTGATTTGATGTGATTGGTAGAAGACTACTATAATTTATAATTTATGTATTGTAGAGTATTGGTGATAGTGACTTTAGTGGGTGGTGATAACTTTATTTCATTTAATATATTCTGGTAGTGAGTCCATTTGTATTGGTAGTGAGCCTATTTATAATTGGTAGTGAGCCTTTATTATTTATGGCTAGTAAACCCAACCAATAGTGAGCCAACCCGCAGTGAGAAAATTTGAAGTGAGCTCTTGTAAAAAACTTACCTTAACTGGTGTCACCTTAATTGATGTTCATTTCATCAGAATGAGCTTCTCTGTGGATTTTTCCAATTTAGGTTTCCACGTAAATTTTGGTGTTCACTATGTTGATAGTTTTGTGCTTTCATTTTTATATTTTTTATAAGTTTCTGAATAGTTTAAGTTCTTAGTAGATCAATTTAAAATTTTTAATAAGTGTTTGTGAATAACTAATTCACCCTCCCCCCTCTTAGTTATTTGACATATGCAACACCTAGATGTGAAATATAAAGTATCTCATAACTTGATAATGAAATGATTTTTTAAATATGATCACAAATGTTTATGAAATATCTTGAATCCACATGAAAAACCAAAAGAAAATCATATTAAGGTTGTTGAAGCTTTCCACAATGGTTGATGAAGAGGAAGAATTATTTGAATGCTTAAAGACTTTGTGATACAAAATTATATCTTGGAGTTTTGAATTGATATGATGACCTTGTTCTTTGTATGAATTGAGAGAAAGGAATTTATATAGGGATCACAAATGGAAACTATCTTTTGGCCAACCTAGAAAAATAATATTTTCATTTCAAGCATACTTTCAAGGAGTGTAAAACCACCAAATCCCGCTCCCAAAGTTTTGGGGAAAATTTTTAGGACCATGGTGTAATTTTGGAAACATGGTGTCTTTGGGGGACCAAGTCATAAAGGATGACTTGGTCCTACCTAAAATTAATAAAATTTAAGAGAGTAAGAGAATAGGGTATATATTTTGAAAAGATATGCCAAATAGAGATGCGAGGTTGATAAATGTGGAAAAATGTGTCTTGAACTTTAAAATGGGATAGGACCTATTTTAAAGTGGGGAGATGATATAAATTTAAGGGAACACTTAACCAAAATATTATTTTGGTGATAATTAATTATGATAGGACTCATAATGTTAATTTTAATTAATAAACTCCCTAAATATACCAAAATAAATCTAGGAGAGTGTGAAATTGAGATGGGGTGCTAGAAATTAATGCAGGAGGCTATACATGCTAAGATGGGTCCAGGCTAAATGGGAATTACATAGTGATGCAATTCTAGGATGGTAAATTTAGGCCCCACTTTATTATGAGTATGAATCAGAGAGAGAGAGAGAGAGAGAGAGAGAGAGAGAGAGAGAGAGAGAGTAAAAATTACTAAGGTTCCAATTTAACTAGTTGAAGATTCCTCTATAAAGAAAATGTATCAACTTCTAGTATCACACATGGAATTCTATTGGAAAATCACAAGTGGTCTTATGGAAAGATAAAAAGCACACATAAAAGAAAAGAAAACACTCCATGATCCAACCAAATATCAAAGTGTGTTATGCTATAGAATCATGGAGGAGAGAGATAAAATCATGCATGATAGTGGCTAGCAAATTGTGTTATGCTAGGTGATCCATGAAAGAGAGGAGGAAGAGTATAAAGTGGTCTATAAAATTATGTTATGTCAGCTCCACTCATCCCAAGAGAGAATTTAGTACAAAGAGAATTGATAATCTAGAAAGATAGTCAACTCATCTCAAGTATTAGCCAAGAAAATCATTGCATATAAGGAAATACACTAGAAAAAGATTGCCCCAAGGAAAACATTTTCTCTAAAGGAATATTGTTAAAAATGGTCCTCAAGGGATAGTCCAAGGAAAGGATTTTATCTAAGGAAATCCACTATATCATGCATAGGGGCACAAAATAATGTACTAGCAGCATAGAGGGGATGCACAAGGGTACATAAAAAGAACTTTCAAGGGAATTGAAAAGGAAATTTTAATATAATACACAAGGAGGCCACATATACCCCCTCCTTAAGATGATAACATAAAGGTATGATGACATCTTAAGGAAAAATAAAACAATCATATCCAGCTTCAACACCAAAGAGATATCCTCTAAGAAATACTCATTCCAAGAAAAAGGAGTTTATAGTTCCTATTAGGTAAGGAGGAAACAAATTCAAAGAGAGATTGTGCAATGATTTTTAAAGTATCCTTTATAGGGATGCAAAAGAGGGGAAAGAGAACAATAATTCATACCTTCCCTGTTGCAAGGTAAAGCTATTATTTGTGAAGCATAACATACTTTGAGCCCTCAAGTAAGGTATTTTTTCATCATGGACATGTAAATGAAAACAAGGAATAAATTATGATCAAGGATACGTAGCTCTTGCATAAGATAGAATCCTTAATTAAAAAAACAATTTTATGTAGAAATGGATTTCACATTGTAAACAAATACCACTTACCCAAGGGAAAGTGGATCCCTAGAAAGGATAGGAGATTAAAATAATACTCTTTCTCCCCAAGTGTGGAGACAAGGATAAGGATGAGGGGGAATTTTATGGTGATCATAAAATATGAGTGCATATGAAATTGTGCCACCATGAATGAAAATGAGTCCCTAAGGGAGAGGCTAATAATGTCACATAGTGTGAGGAACATAATATGAACTTAAATGTTACTTAAAGTGATCATAGTTGAAATACAACTCATTTTTACATGTGATATGAATTAGATAATAATAAATAGTTTTTTAATTCTTTAATGCAAAGCTTGATATTCATTAGTAGAGTGGTCATGAAAAAAGTGATACATATAAAAAGGAAGATTCATAATATTTTGTATGTGTTTTTCTTTTGTTTAGTTTGAGTAATCAACTTAACATGAAGAAGATAATACAAAATGTTTTCTTGATTAAAGTGAGGAATTGAGGAAGTATTAGATGATAAGGGAATGTTGAAAAAGGAGGATGTTTGAAAGGAATCACTTTTAGAGGCAAGTGTGATGTAGGTTTCTCATGAGTCCAATGCCTTTTTGCACACATCCTAAACCATATTCAAGATTATGAATTGAAATGTTAGGAGGCGAGGATTGAACAAATGACATACTATGCCCTTTAAAGGGTCTAATGTTAAACTTAGGTACTTTATATTCTCCCACAAAAGATTTTGTAAAGTCTAATGGCCCCAGAACATCTCCTAGGATTTTATCTGGATATGGTATATCAACTTATATTGGTGAAGGAATATAAGAATGCTCCATTTGTAAGAAATTTTTTATTTTTTCACTCGCTTCAATAGTATACATTATATTGTTACAGATGAATTTTACTTTTAAATGAAGGCTTGCATAGCATGAATCCAAGGTATTCATAGTGGAAGATTGTATCTGAGAGTATTGGGCATGAAATTAATAGGTGTAGGTAAAGTAATAGGATCTATGTTAACAAAGTAAGGTTATAATACCTAATGATTCTTTAGGAATATTTTCAAAGCTACAAATAGGAATATAATCATATTGAATATGAGATGTATCCACTTCAATTTTATTTAATAAATGAGTGCTACAATTATTAAATCTAGATCCATTATAAATCAAAGTTTGTCAAAAAACATTACCATTGATAAGAACCACAATCATGAGAGGATCACATTGATTTCAAATTTATGTATAAAGTAACTCACCATGGGAGAACATAATATTATCTTTATTATTGGTTGCATACATACACTCCACTAGAAGATTCATGTCATTATATCTAACAAGAGGTGGGGAAATCATGTTTTGTAAGGCTTCTCATAACATGAGGTGGGAAATTCGTGTTTTGTAAAACTTCTCATAACACTTTATGGTATTGGAGGAATTTTATATTAGACAAAGTTTTTTGACTAAATAATATTCCTTTCTAAAAATATAAGGAAGAGGAGGTGCAAATCAAGCACCACCTAAGGAGGAAGAGAAGAAGGGACAAATAAATAGGTAGGTTGTTTATTATTTCTTATTTTATACATGTGAGCGACCACGTGATAATTAGGTTTTTGAGCACCTTTTACCATAATCACCAATTTTTTTTTAAGTTGGGGGTAATCTTGATGAAGATGGACAATAATCTTAGGCTTCTCACTACCCAAAGTATGGACATCATTGACTTGATTAGGTTCATGGTTGTTCAAGGTTTTATCTCTAGAAGGGAAAGCATCAAAGAAAGTGTTAATAATAGTATCCTCCTCTTCCAAGGTATTTATAATATCTTCCTGTTGCTCCAAAATATCCTCATGCGGGGGGGCATCTACAGAAAAGGGTCAACGTCACTCATTAATGCTTAATCTCTATGGGGAGATAATTAAAATAAACAGAAGAAATTTCATTCATTCTAGTATAATTCAGAAAAATATCATCCTCTTTCACCAATTTTCTTTCATGAGGGGGGGAAATAATCAACATCATTGTACAATGGTTCATCCTAAATAGGGAGATCATTGAGAGTAAAAGTAGTACACACTTTAGGATAGGGACAATAATGAATCATGAAAACTTCATTCCTAAAGGGGGATTCATTAAAATGAATGGAAGCTAAAGTACCATGAAGGGAACCATCATCTTTCACCAAGGTATTCTCATCAGGGAGGAACATATTAAGAGAAGAGTTAACATAAATCTTCAACACTTCTCCCTAAAGAGAAAGATCATTGAAAGAAGGGTTAAAAATGTCTTCTTTCACCAATATGTCCTTATGAGGAGAATAATATTTGGGAGATGGATAAATTGATAGAATGGAGGCTAAGCCAAGACCCACTATCACCTCTAGGAAATATATGCATTATAAAACTAATCTAATTTGAAAACAAATGAAAACATGAGAAAAATCCATGAAACTATATGATTTATTTTTTATTTTTATTTATTTTTGTCTTTTTTCATTAATGCAAATGCCAAACAATTAGCGAAAGGAAATGATTAATAATTGTATGTATATAAAAATATATATCGACATGAAAATCATAATATAAATGTTATGAGTTTGGTTTTCTAAAATGTAACATAAGAAATAGGGTTCATTATTTTAAATGGGCAAACTAGTTAACTTGAGTCTATCTCCTACATTTAATTGGAAGGAAGATTACTCACTAGGCTTGAGAAGGCTTAAGAGATGAGTGGGTGGAACGATACTTCACTATAATTGAGGGTTGAATTTTCAAATGTTATTAAAAATGCAAGATCTAAGGAAAATTAAGAAAAAAAGGTTGAATTTTAGCATACACAAACTAATAGAGATCTAACTGACAAATTCTACTATAAAAAAGGAACCTAGAGTAGTAATTGACATACAAATTTGGTTTGGAGTGAATTTCTATGGACCAAGTCCTTTAGGATGATGTGTTCCTTGTACTTTTGACTTTTGTTAGTCTCATATTGTAGGCAAGCTCTTGTACTTTCTAAATACAGACATGGAATTGAGAACACCTATCCTTGCACATTGAATTTAGAGAGAAATTGTACATTAGAAAGGGGTTTGTCTTAGTAAAATCCCATTTGAGGAATCAAACTTGAAAATGAAATGAAATACTCTTGAAATTGAAGCATGCCAATGTAAAGTGAAAGGTAGATCTGAAATATAAAGTATCTCATACCTTGATAGTGAAATGCTTATTTGAATGTGATAAAAAATATTTATGAAATAGATTGAATCCACATAAAAAAACAAAAAGGAAATCATATGAAGGTTTTTTAAGCTTGCCACAATGCTTGATCAATTGGAAGAATGCTTTGATTGCTTGAAGAATGTGAGATGCAAAAGTTTAGCTTGAATTTTTGAATTGATATGATTTAATTGTTCTTTGCATGAATTGAGAGGAAGGCCTTTATATAGGGATCCCAAAGGGAAATATCCTTTGTATATATTATAAAAATAATATTTTTATACACCAAATAGAAATGCGAGATCAATAAATATAGAAAATGTGTCTTGAACTTTAAAATGAGGTAGGACCTATTTTAAAGTGAAGAGATAAAATAATTTAAAGGGTGCACTTGTAATAAATGGACCATAATAGTATTTTGATGAGAATTAATTGAGAAAAGACTCATAATATTAGTTTAATTTAATAAAGATCCTAAAGATACAAAAAATACGAGCTAGGAGAGAATGAAATTGAGTTGGGGTGCCAAAAACTAATGTTGGAGGCTAAAATGGGGTCAAGATAAATGGGAATTGCATAGTTATACAATTCTAGGATGGTACAATACATTAAATGATAATGTATCACCTACCTAAGGAGGAAAATTTATAGTATGACATGTCCATAAAGGTGGATCGCCCTCTAAAGGTGGAAAATTGATAGTGCCACATGTTCTCTAATGGTGGATCAGCCTCCAACATGGAAATTTAATTTTCCAATACATCCACTAAAGATGGATCACCCTCCAAATGTGGAAAAATAATAAAGTGATAATTCCACCAAAAATGGGTGTCCCACTTAAGGTGGAAAAGTTATAATTTGATAAAACTACCGAAAGTGGGAATGTTCCTATGTGGGCCCTATGTAAAGTTAAGTAATATGATTGTTTAAGAATGAAACATATAGAAATAAGATATCACTTCTTAAGGGAGAAGGTGTTGGACAATGAGGTGAATCCTGAATATTTACCCACAAAAGAGCAGATTGCATATATTTTTACCAAACTATTATGCAAGGATACATTTGATTTCCTCAGGTAGAAGCTAGGGGTTTCTCCCTTTTCTAGTCTAAACTAATTGCATTGGAGTCTACATTGGTCAAAATCATTGCATGCTTATTTTCTTTCTAGATCAGTGCTTGGCAGCTTCCTCTCAGGAGGAGCAGAGTGAGTTTCTCAAGGGGAGCTTTTCCCTTTTTCATTGTTGTCAAAGGGGGAAATGATCAGAGGATTTTGAAGCTGACATAAGATTTTTTTTGTTGTTGATGGATTTTGTTCTCAATGAAAAGGGGGAGATTGATGTGAATATGATTGTCATTATCATTAATGGTTGTTATTTATGTCAACATATCTACCTACTTGATGAGGTTCAATTTATGGTATACCAATAACTTTGGTGGATGAGGATTCTTATTTTGGTCGAGTGTGCACCAGGGGGCATGTTTTGATGATCTATATTTTACCATTCTTATATTGATACTATTCATGGTGTTATGTTCTAAAATTTAATATTTGGGTCCAGACCAATCTAGTTATTGGTTATATTTAAAAGTGAGCGTTTTCATTGTAACATATGTTAGTAATAACTGAGAGGGGGGTGAATCAGTGGCCTCAAAAATTAATCCTTAAATCAACCATTAAAAATTATTACCACTTTTAAGCTTTCAGTTATACTCAGTCCTACAAGATGAATTCCTTGAAATACTTATAACAATTTGCTACTTGTCAAGATTCTTTGTAAATCCTTCTTCTGTATGTTTACCGGTAAGCAATCTTTCATTTACCGAAACACAGTAAATAGCTAGAGTACATCGATCAATCCAGAAGTAAATATGTGAAATGTAAAATAGTAAAGTAATGAAAAACACATGACACATGGATTTTTAACATGGAAATCCTGTTAAGGGAAAAACCACTCGGACCAATACCCCAAATTTTCACTCTTCTGAAGTGAGCTCGGTTAAGAGCCAACCCTGTTAAAGGTTACAAATATATTGTTAGGTGTGACCTTGTTAGAGGATTTAAAAGATAGTTTGTCACCTAGTATCTGGCATATAATGCTACCATTCTTGATCAAACACTCACTTGGAATGTCAATAGGTATCAGGCATATCCAATGCTACTTTCTATGATCAAACTTTTTGATACTCCTTGGGATGCATCTCAATTACAAAAGACTTTTAAGTCCTACTCAGTTAAGAGACTTGATGCTCCAATGGTTAAACTGAAACATTAAATGATCTTTCCACACATACAACTTGAATTGCAAATTTTTAGATCTATTGTAAGTGCATTACCTCTCTGATCAATATAATCAATTCAATACCTTTGCTCCACATTTTTCTACTTTGTGATGTTGTCTCACTGTTCGTCGGTGTCTGTAGAATCTATCTCTTTCCTTAGCTTGTTGAGCAGGTCTGAATGAAGACTTTCTTCTCCTTCAGATTCTCTTTAGCATCTTTCCTCTTTTCTCTTCACCCCACACAATTCGTAATGAATTGGGTTTGTCTCTTTATAGACATGATTCACCTTTTCTTGTCTTTCTTGATTCTTGGCATGATCTACAATTCTCACCAATTAGATTTAAAGTAAACTCCAGTTTTATCTCATAGAGATCTTCTTGCCAACTGGACAAAGCAACTTTAAATCCATTACTTATCCTCGGCTTTATCTTGTCGACTAAAACAATGATAAGTATTAGTTGCCTATTTATAGCTCTTGACAGATAAGCATTTTTTCATTTCTAAACTCTCTGTTCTGTCGGTCAACACTTTAGTTAGTCATTGGTGATAACTGATTGTTCCCTCGGCATGACTTCAGTGAGTCATTGGTGATAACTGACTGTTCCCTCGGCAACGCTGTAATTCTCTCTATCGAGTTACACTATGCTTTGCTCATCAGGAAACACTGTGACTTTGCTTGTCAGTAATGCTATGTATTTTCTCATAGGGTAACACTATGACTTTTCTCTTTTACTCTGACCGCCGGTGTGCACTTCGTTGGGTTATGCAGTCACTTTGTGAATACTTGAATTATATGCATTACTGAAAGCATAGCCTTTGATTCATCAGTTCTTTGAAGTCTTTGGCAGTATGTCCATGACCATACAAATTATATCAAGTTGACATCAATGACAATATAATACATTACCTGATTTAATGCCTTGCATGATCATCAACTTAACATCTTCAAATATTCAATTAGTTATAGTTTATCAACATATAATTTACTATTTGTTGTCTTGAATGCCATGAAGTATGTGAAGTGGACATATTGTGTGGTCCATGTTACATTCATTATCACCACGGGAATTCTTTAGTGTGACATATTTCAAATTGTGTTAGGCCAACTTGGATATTCTATGAATTGGTATATATATAGAAGATGATTTTTTTTTAGATGTATGTATTCAAGTGTATGAAGATAGAATATAACTCAGAAAATATGAATCTTTGTGTAAGCATGTGTTACCAAAGGTAGAAGAATGGTGTTGGTTACTTACGTGGTCTATTTATTGTTATTAGTACTCTTATTGTCAATTAGATAGTTTTCATCGGTAGTGAGCCTCTTTTATCGATAGTTATTCGTTAGCTATGATAGCTATTTTGAATTTAGGGCAGTAAGTCTAATAAAAAATGAGCCTACTAGAAGTGAGACTTACCTATAGTGACCATTGTAAAAATCACCATAATTGGTGTTCTTATTCATGAAAATTAGCTTCTACATGGTTTTTCCCATCTTGGCTTTCCATGTGAATTTGGTGTTGATTGTGTATGGTGTTTCTTTTGTGCTTTCATCTTTATCGGTGTTTAGATTATTAGTTTTTTTTAACATTTTTACTGGCACAATTAAATTATAAAAATATCTTGGGATAAATAATTTATCCCACGTCTTAGTTATCTGAGGTTGTTCAATAAAACTCCCCTTGAAAAACTTACTTCATTCCCCTAAGAGGAAGCCACCAAGAATTGATCTAGAAAAGAATAGGCATATAATACCCTCAACCAATGGACACCTCAATGCACATTAGTTCCAGCTAGGAAGGCAAAAAACCCCAACTTTGGTATGCAATACTCAAAAGTGTCATTGCACAATGGTTTTGTGAAAATATCTGCAATCTACTCTTTTGTAGGTACACATTAAAGTCTTACATCACTGTCCAAAACCTTCTCCCTATATACTTTCTTTCAGTTGTTCAGACAATTCTTTCCCTTTTTCCAATGAAGTCTTAAGCTTTTTCTTCAACTCCTCAATCATCTTGTTGGCTACCTCCAATTATCTTTGATACCTATAGCTTTCCATATCCTCAAATCTACTCCCCAAGTTGTAAAAAATGTCCTCTAGAGAGTCAAATCTCTAATACCAATTGTTGGAAATAATAGGTACTGAGAGGGGGGTGAATCAATACTGATAAAAATTTCATACTTTTACTTATACCTTTAAATAGAAACAAGAGAAACTTGAAAATTAAGAAGCATATAACTAAAATTGTAAATTAAAATTGAAATGAATATTTAATGACAACACATCCACACATGTAACAATCTAATTTTTATTATGGAAACCCTTGGTCAGAGGGAAAAACCAGAGTGAGGATGAAACCCACAATGTTATCAATGTAGTAGAAACAAGTTCTCTGTTAGGAGCTTACAATATGTCACTTTCTAGGTAACTCACCCTATTAGGACTGACCAATACCTTATTATAATTATCTATAGTCCTTTTACAGACTACCTTGTTAGAGGATTTAATCCCACTATTATAGTGTTCACCCTATTAAGGGATTTACAATAAAGTCTTGCTAGAGACTACCCTGTTGATGCAAGGAGGGTATGGAGAATAGGGGCCCAAGGCACTCCCAGCTATCCAAACCAACTTGTAGAACAACATGGAAGAAACAACACAATAAGGGAGAAAAGAAACAATAGAACTTAGATTAATTCAACAAACTCATTACATGATGGGTTGTAAGGCCTTCCCAGTTTCAACCATATACATTCAGATGTTTACAGAGTAATCTTGATACATGTGAGGTCATAGACCTGAAATCTAAATATTCTAATACTATCTCCTCTATTACAAAAACCCTCCCAATCTAAGAACAAAAAACCAATATATACAAGAGTCCACCAAAGAGGTCGGCACTCAGATCCTAAAGATTCAACATAGGAAACAAAAAAGACCTAGATTTAGGTCCACACACATCCCAATGTGAGATCACACATTAATTACTCTACAAAAATTAAATGCAGAAGTTGGCCAGAAGATCCAACATCAAAATAAACAACTCCATAAGAAGCCAACTGAGCAACAGGAACAACTCGGTGAAGACCAACTGAGCAACAACAACGAATCGATAAGAAGGTAACTGAGCAATAAAAACAACTCAGCGAAAACCCAACCGAGTGGCCAGAACGTTCACTGAGACCCATCGGTAAAGTAAGATAGAACAAGTAACCAGGAAACAACAGTTACCGAGCACTTTACTGAGAAGCCTCCAACAATCTACTGAAATAAATTTTTTTTTTTTTGGTTGATTAGGATTTCCAAAGAACCCAAGATGCTCCTGCATCACCTGTTAAGGGATTTTAACTTGTTAAAACTATTAGGAAAACAACAAGAGTAATTGACCTGTGATATGCACTCCTAAATTCTAATCAGATCCTTTGATACTTTGTACTTGTTCTAAATCCAATCCTAAATCTTTTCTAGAAATAGCTCTATAATCATTGTTCAAGATCTTACTTTTCAACAACACTTTAACTGCTTCCCAAAAACATAACTATGTCAGAAACTATCATAATATAACCTTATATATTGTGTTTACTTTTGACTGTAAACATAATTAGGGTTAGTTTTCCCTCTAAAATTTCTTTATCAATCATAATTAACTCATAGAAACTTGAAATCCTTATTGTGTCATTCATAACAAAATTTAAGTTGTTATCCCGAACGTGAAATATTTCTTCAATACTATTGGCCAAAATATACCTTGGACTGGTACACAAATCTTTACACAACTACCTAAGAATTGACTTATTCAACTCTTTGAGAAACATACTACATTTTATATGTTGTCCAAATTTATTGAATCGTCCATCGTCAAGGCCGATTTATCCAATTAATCAAAATTGTTCAATAACCTTTATATTTTACATGTTCAATGAACTGACCAATTGGTGGTATCTTCACTTATGCCTTTACTAGTGTGACCTAAGAGTCATGGTCACAAATCATAGTATACATGTTGTCTTTACACCTTCCAATGTATCAATATCAAACTTGTCTTCCTTAACCGATTTGGCCTTCACCTATTATCTTGTTCATCGATTACCTTTCTGACTTAACTTCTTGGTACCAATTGGATATTATTGTGTACCATTTTCTATAACTTCATATACTTACACAAAAAATTATTACCTATGTAATGTTTTTCCAAAAAATACAACCATACCCTGTAAAATCATCATCAATGTCATCTATCAACATTCTACAATCAACACCATTTATACCATCCATCTCATATCCATTATCCATCCACCTTCCACTTTCATACCTTTTCTCTTGATCAAAACTAGAGGCAATAAAATACTGAAATATCCATGCATTCTTTGGACAATGCAAGCCTCCATTTCCTCCATGAGTCCACACACACAATCTTTTCATCTCATACATTTTCATCCCGCATCTTTCCAATCCTTCATTTTCCTACCTTTAGTGTGGGGCATTTTTAACTCCTTTGCAACACAATCTTTGGATTCTCATCCACTTTTTTTTCTCATATTTTAATCCCCCATATCGCATCAAGAATCCATTCCACCCCTCTATCTTCCATCCATAAAACATCCCCCTTTCCTTTACCATGTCTTGGTTCTCCCTTTCCATTGGACCCAACCCATTATATCTATGCATCCAATCCTTTCATATCAAATTCATTTATCTTCTAATCAAATCAATTTATCTTTCTTCCATCCCATCAATTCATCTTATCCTCCAATATCATTTTATCCAATCACATTCATCCTTCATCCTCTAATCACATACTATTCTACCCAATATAATCCTATCAACCTGAGATGTATCCCATCAAACTGACCTTCACCCCATCACACTGAGCTTTTCCCATACACTTTGACCGCATGAGTTTTATAAATCAATTTGGATATTGAATTTCTAAGTTCCTTTCTCATTTCACATTTATTTGCAGCGAATGTCTATTTCGACATCAATAAATCTTTTCCTATCAGTATGCATCCTTCTGGCATTGGCTTATCAATCCTCCATCACACAATCTTGTTCATGGCAATAAATTTAGACTGAATGACTTCTTGGTCATGATGCTTTTTTTGTTTATTTTATCTTTGTGTTTCAGTAGACCCTACCCATGACTTCCTTGATCTTCAATATCTTGGTTTTTCTTGGATGGTGTATATTGGAATATGTTTCATTTACAAAATGATCTGTTTGTGGGTACTTTAGTACATTTTTGTTGATTACACAGTTTTGTTTATGTATGCCTCATTGGAGGTAGGGTATCATCCACTTCCACCAAGTCCCTAATCAAGACTTGGGTGTACAATGGACTCCTCATGAGTTTTATTGCATTAGTTCCCCCATGATTTTTGATCTACATCTATGCTCCTAAATCTACCTTGTTTGTCTGGGAGTCTAGTCCATGCAAAGGAACCATGTCATCCATGTTGTCTAGCATGTGATGCATACCTCCTCTTGAAAAATAAAACTAGGGTGTTCTCTCTGATATTAACACAAAACAATCCCAAAAATATCATGTAGTTAGGTTGCATTAGTTAGTTTCATTTAGCATTATTGCAATCTGCATTATGAGGCTCCTATTTATTCACTATTCCCTCATCTCAATTGGTGCATCATGTCCCCGATCTACCCTAGGTCTACCTGCCTCCCATAGGAATATTCTCATTGCACCATCTAATTTTCCCCCTTTTCTCTCTTCATCCTCATTATTCTTCCTCCCTTATACCTTATTTTGAGATAATTACACAAAATTTATTTTTTGCATTACTTTCTCGAGGGGGCATAATCTCCCACCGTTGTTGCTTCTGCATGACTTCGAGAATTACTTTTCTCTCTGGGACATCTTATTTTCTTTTCTTTAACGTGACACCATCTCTGATGCCACATGAAAGAGGGGAAAATGTAGACATCTAAAAATATCCTTTAGCACTCTTATTAATTAAATTTAATTTAATTAATATTCCCCCGTAATTTTATAGTTAATTTTAATTATTTAATTAATTATATTTGTTATATTCTCCTGCCTATTTAATTAAATCTGGTTCATCTTCTATGGTATCTAAAGTTAATTTAAATACCTTTCCCCCTAAATCTATTAAATTTTATTTAATACATTCCCTCCATTAAATTCCCCTTTTTATAATTTTTTAAATTTATTTATTCCCTCCACATTCTAATATTCTATTAAGCTATGATTAGTCTAAATCTAATCCTAAATCTACCCTAGATTCCTAATCTATACCCATCACTATCCCCCCTAGGCCTACTCCTCTAATTAAGCTTAGATTAATTAGACTAATTTTATTATTCCTACAACAATTAACCTCCTAATAGTTCTCACACATTTGTGAGAACCCCTCCTATGGGAGTTGTCTGTTCCCTTTTCCTAAAATAGCCCAAGTCATTTTTCTTGCATCTTGTCTCCCCCTTCCTCTTTGTAAGATTATCAACATGTGACTCACTTTCGGTCTCTCACCATCTTACACTTATCATTGAGGCATCATTTTAAAGGAGTTTCTCACACATGTGTAAGAAACTATCCCTCTTGCATGGCCACTCCTTTATCCCATGTGTAATCTATGTGTATGCCAAATGAGATCCACCTTATCAAAGCCATAAAATATATATATAAATAAGAGGCATAACTCCTTGCAAATCATCTTTCATTTTATGAACTTTTATCATGTTAGTATTGCTCTAGAATTTAATAGTTCATTTTCATGCTTTTCATGCTTAGTTCATTGTTGAATCTAGAAATCACATCCTAGGTTAATGGTGAATGAATCTTAGTTATATATTGGATTTCATCTTATTTTAATAGTTTGAATCCTCATTTGCATCAATGGTGAAAGCTTGAGTAAATTTCTTCATACGTGTTCTTGATTTCTTCATCAATCCATTAGTTTGCATTATAGGATCAATCATTTCAAGCAAGAAATCAATCAATAGTGGGATTTAAATATTGTGTTGGGAGAGCACACCCACAGAATCTATAAGAGAAAATCAAACAAGTCTTGAGTGCAGTACTTTTTCACCTCATCTAAGGTTGTGGAAGAAGCTTTGTGTAGGAACTAGGTTTTTAGATATTTTATTGTAACTTGTATGCTTTTTATCTTTAACTTTTGCATGTCTGAGGTTGTTCCACAGACGTAGGTTTCAATCAAAAACAACAACTTATTCTTGTTGGAACACACAATTTAATGAGTACAAGATCCAAAAAAAAAATCATATTAAGAAACACTAAGGGGGATGGATCAATGTTCTACAATTTTTAACTTTTCTTAGGTGATTATTTAACCATAAACCACATGCAATGAAAACTAAAATGAAGAAGCATAAATTAAACATCCGCAACACCATAACACCAAGATTTTTAATATGGAAACCTGGTTAAGGGAAAAACCATAGTGGGGATGGAACCCACAAGTAATAGTACACCGGAGAAATATTATAGCCTATTAAAGGTTTACAAAAGAAATGCACATCCATTCAGGCTTACAACCTAGATCTCACTGCTCAATTACAAAACATAGGGTTACTTCGTTAAATATATATGGGCTACAATCCACAAATAGATTAAACTGATACATAACATCTATAGATGCCAAAAAAGTTCCAATTAAGCTTAATATATCAAGTCTGTACACTTCATGTTATATCTCTACTCTACTATCACTCAGATCTCTAGTAAAAATTATTCGTAAACCAACATTTATACTATACACCAAAATGATTGACCAAGTCGATCATATATATCCACTACTGAGATATAATCATCCACTGAGTTAACCTAAAAAATGTCTACCAAAATAATGAAACATTTATAATTGTCAGCTAGATCTAGTTAAAAAACATAATGTGTACCTCAAATAATTCATCACACCCTACCCAAAATTTCATTCAATCATCCTTGAACACAAAAATCAATCACCAAAATTGATCTGATTGATCCACATAAAGATCTACATCACACTGATGCTAATCTTTAGTGTATAGCAAAAAACTATCACATAGATCCTCATGTCTCAAGAAAAACATAAAATAAGATATTATGAATCTTGTAATATGATAAAATAGATGTTTATAATTCTTCCCCTAGGTTCACACTACATAATATGAAATTTGGTGTTTGTACCAAACCTTTTACCAAAAACTATCAATTGCACTATTAACTTCCAGACTTAACCAAATCTGCATTCTAACCTTTGGTAGATCAAATACTAATATGTGAACATTTTTAATGTAGTTAGTTACCATCAATAACAACATCTAAATCATTTAGAGTTGTCTCTCTTGCCAACATTCTCCCCCATTGGCATTAAGGACAACACTTAGTAAAAAATGAAAAAGTGTCAAAATCAGTGCCAAGACACTAACTCTGCCAGAAATCAAAAACCTATATGCTCCCCCTAAGTTGAATATTCATTTTTCATTGTACATATCTACCCCTTTGACATCAATGGAAAAGTTACGGATCCACAACCAAATTTTTTTCCCAAAGTTCTTATATAAGTCACATATATACAAGTAGACCTTTCACACTTAAATAAGTTTGAAGATGTCTGAAAATGTGTTCTTTAAGGTGCTCAAATCCTTTTCCCAACTATATTTGAGACTCTCCACAATGTGAAACCTTTCCCACAATTCATAAGGAATCATTTATGTTGATGCAATTTTAGATGCATCTTGTGTACCGAATGTTGCCTCTACCTCCTTAAGAATTGAAAAAAGTACACAACCTAGGAGAAAATAATCTTATAAGATAACTGATAATTCCAATAAATCTTTCCTTCTTATTCTTCAAGATCTTTATCTTATCATCCAAATAAATAACTTATCCTTCGTGACTAGATATGGAAGTTGTTGGAGGATCAAAGAACTGTGGTAATTCAGATAACTTCTTCTCATTTTCCTTAATTAGTTTCTCTAAGTCCTCAAGACACTTAGGATATGATGCACATGATTTATAAACCTTTCCTCCTTCTCATAAGGCATCTTTAATTATTTTCATTCCAAATTCTAAAAGTATTATATCCTTAGCATTCAAAGCATTCAACTGACCAAATCTTTTATCATCAAACTCATCCTTGACCTTAATCATTGTAGATTTTTCAAGTAATTCAAAGTGTGTACTTACCAATATGATAAGGACCTTTAGTTGGATGTATGGGGTGTAATTTGGATCTTTTAAATAGATATTCATTATCTTCTCCAATGCATCAGATGCAAGGCTTAAAAGTTCATTATCCTCAATATGACTTTTCAGTATTTCCTCCCTTGTTGTTTCATGATAAATTGATGCAATCTTTATCTTCTAGATAGGATGAAATGTGTCCAAATTGATCAAAACTTGTATTATTTATAAGTCATCCATATCTACACTATCCTTCTCCAAAAATACTTTAACTTCCTCAGTAGTGTCTCTTGCTTTAAATTTTCTCTCTGTCAACTTCTCCTTAGTCACCATTTCAACTGTTTGATTTAGAAGGTTTGTCTCCTTGATTGTATCCTTTTCTCCTTTATCCATTCCTTGATTTTTATTTCCTTCCTTAAGATCACCCATTAGACCAATATATATGCTAACAGGAACACCAAAGATGTAAACATTAAGAACACTATATGTAATAGAAATACTTCTATTAATTGGTTTACTGTTAGGAAAAGTGATATCTTGAACATTATGAGAATCATCCTTGTTAACTAATTAAAACTCAATGTCCAAAAAAAATCCTCTTCAACACCTTCTATATCTCTTGCATAACCTCAGCAGTCTTTCCTATCATCAACTTGTTGATTATTGTTTTATTTCTGAATTATTTTATAGCCTTCTAAATAATATCATTCACTTCAACCATAGATATAATTGGACAAATACTGAATACTACCTACACTCTTATTCTCTTCTCCTCAACTTGAGCATTCAACCTCCTTATTTCCAAAATATCAAATAGTTCTTTAGGGATATCTGAGATAATTTCAACAAGTGCCATGTTATACTTGCTTAGATAATGTATTATAGCCTCTTCAAGTACCATCTTACCATCTTTACAAAACTTGTTAAAATATTTGAAGAGTGGACCAAGATTACCATGCATAGTTAAATTATTTACAATATTATTTATTGACATACTAGGCATATCCATTTCAAGTTTCATTTTCTTTCTTACTTTCTCTTCATCAGATGACTTTGTCTTTGAAACTTTTGTTTCCTTGGCTCCTTTGGATTTCAATTCATTGACTTCAGTATCAAACTTTTTTCTTCCTTGTCATCTATTGATTCCTCATATTTCCTTGTTCTCTTTGTCTTTACCCTTTTGGATTCATTACTGGATGATTTTCCTTGAGGTTTTTGTTGAGGACTTACTATCTTTTATTTACTAACTAGCTTCATTGGACTTGTATTTTTTGTAGAGCTTCCTTTTTCCTAGGCTTTGATGAAGAAGCGATGGGAGTGGCTACCTCTACATCAATTGGCACTTATTCTTGTTATTTTTTTTTTCCTTCACCTTCCTTTTCCTTTCCTCTCACAATTTTTGCACTAGTATCCCAAAAATTTCTACCATGCTCTCAACTTCTCTATAAACACTTCTTTCTTTGTTAGGTATGTCCACTTATAAGTGTAACTTTAGGGTCTTTCCCTTGTATATACTGAACCTCTCCTCATTTGGATCAATGAGCCTCTTCAATAGATATTGAGAATAAGTATCAAGTATAAGTTCATCTACTTCATACCCCATGGGCATGATCCAATGTGTCCTAGGTTCAATTGCCTCCATTAATAAATCATTTTTTTCTACCATAAAACATATGGTATCCTCATACTTATCCACAATATTCTTAGGAATCCTCTACCTTAATTGTATTTTCTCTTAGAAATCCTTGAAGAAACCCCATAAGGTTCTTTCAATAGATTTGGATTTGATCACGTAAAGATAGTCTCTTATTTTAACTGTAATAGGTTTGTTAGTAGACCAATGAATTCTTCCTATATCAGGGACCTCTTCCATGAAGTAGAAAAATAGACATAAAATCAAGAAAATATATTTGAATATTTGTTTCATATCCTTCTTGATCTTAGCAATATTCTCCAATAATTGAACTCTTAATACCTCACATCAATCATAATTACCATATTCTTTCACCATCCTATAGGTTGAGTATATAGCAATGGTAGATACTAAATTATCTTTGTTGGAATGATATATCTTGTAACCAATCACCATAGTTGTGAATTTCACATCTAGTTGAATATTTCATTGATAGTCATATCCTTTTTATCCCACTATGTACACAAGACCATTCTTTATGTGTTTTAGTTTAGTGACCTCACTAAATGCATTAAATTTTTTAACTATCCTAGTAATATCCTTTGTGATCTTATAGGGTTTATCAAGCCACATGAACTATGCATGAATTCTTTTTAGGACATATCTAATCCACCCATTCTAATAAAATATAGAAAATTTCATTACTTGAGATAGTTTCTTATCCTTAAAGGGACCTTGTACTCATCCTTCAACTTAGAATTTGTAGATAATTTAGATAAATAAAGTTGGTGAATTTGATGACTACCTAACTCTTCCAAATTGCAATGAATATAATCTCTAATATCTTATACATATAGAACACTGTATGGAATGGTCAATAATGCCCCTTCTGGATCATCCTCCATTGATTTGAAAGGTTTCTTCTTAAATTTGGGCCTAGTTCATTCAATTATATATACTATTTGAGGTCTATCCATAATCACAAGTTAAAGATTTCAAATAATGCAGAGAAATACCTATTTTTTGTAGAATAAGGGTTTGATCACAAAATCACTTCCAAAACCTTAGATCTCATATAAATAGCCTTCAAGAGATCTCAAAATTCTTATTCTCAGTTGCAAGGTGAAGAATGAAATAATGAAATGTCTTTTTGACCATTCACACATCTAACTTTTAGATGTAATCAATATTTCATACCCTAGTTTGTTCGGTTTCCAAACTAAGATGCTAAAATATTCCTATGAACTTTCAAAAATTACATATATTCCTTCAAATTTTCCTCAAAAAATGTATGTAACATCTTGACACATCTAAATAAAACATCCATGTTCATGTATCAAGCCACATTTGGGGCTTTGTCAAATTTTCATGAAAGCTCCCCCTAGGCCAAAGACCTTAATTCAATTTTGTGAAGAGATTTCCACACCAAATTCAGGTGTGGACTCGTGGTTTGCATTGATATCACCTTTCGTTACCCATGTATTTCTCATCTCCCTTCTGCCCTCATCCATGTCAACTTTTTTTTTCCCTTGTCAATATTTTTCATGTTATTGTGGTTCATCGGATCTCTCATGTTCATGTTCACATTCCTGCTTCTACAAAATTTAGCGATGTGACCAGGATTGTTGCATTTGTAGCACACCATAATTCATTAATCATACCTATAATTTATCTGAATTCCTTTCGATCTGCATTGTTTATAAATATGCCCAAAATTTTTGCATGTATAACATCTAAAATTCCCTTCCTTAGAAGTATTGTCCATCTTGCATTCACTTGATTTGTGAGCATAGTTATTTAATTTGAAGAATTGAGTAGAAAAATATGTAGGTTTTATTTATTTATGCATTGTGTAGCCCTATGACCAAATTTATTGCATACAAAGAATGTACCATTGAAATTTTGAGCATTATGTTGTCTTATTAGAGACCTCTTAGAATTTTTATTATGATTTTCTTATGAGGGATTTATTTGACCAGATCTGAAAAGTTTTCCTTTCTCAAATCCAATACATTCTGTGTCACCTTTCATCTCACTTTTAAGTACTTGTACCATCCTAAAAATTTAACACCCATTAATTGGATGTATTATAGGACCTACTAGACCCCATTTTAGTGATTCCTAGATTCAAAGGTATTTATTCTTGACTTCCCACATCTTTCACTTTCTTTCCCTGAGACTTTGCACACTGCCCAAGTCCCATAATTACTTGGGAAATAAATCCTTCAGGACTAGGCCAACCTAATTCGGCCTTATCCTGTACAAGGCTGACTGAATTCATCCATGTCCTTGGGGATTTTTATTTAGTGGGCTCTGAACCAGGTATGTGGGGGTGTTTCATTTCCCGATCTTAGTTTGGTTGGCCTGACAATTTTGAATCCAAAGATGAGTATAAAAATGGGTCTCTCCTCTCATTTTAGCATCCACTATTATTATGCAATCACAATCTATATGTAGTCTTTGTGCAAGCTATCAATTTATCAAGAAATCAAGCATTCAAGTTGTGCAATTGATGTGGTGGATTCAAGATTTGAAAAAGCATCCATTAAAGATCTCCAAGTCTTCTTACATTCATGCAAACTACATCTTCTCTCCTTTATGAAAGTTTCTCTCCCATGGTGGCCTAGTGGAGGAATTATCAAGAAAGAAAGAAGATACATTCCTCTTCTCCATCCATGATTTCAAGAATACATTTATTGAAGATATAGGATTAGCAAGTGTAGATTCATTACATTTGTGAAAGCATCCTTGATTCTACATCCAAGACATACATTTCAAGCATCCTTCTAGAGTTGAATGATTTATACATCCATCCATGAGGGTTTTTCTTTCAAGGTAAATTGTCATTTATCTTGTTTACATTTATTTTTCTATTAAGGTTAATTCATATATAAGGGATTGACCAAGGAATCCCCTTAACACAAAATGTTTCCCCTTTTTCTTATGTGTAGGTGCATATTTATAGGTTTCAGATCCAAGAAATCAGAGATTCAGAACTAGAGACAAATTTGTTATAGATTCCAACAAGTTTTCTACCTCCAGGACAAGGCCGACTTTATTGGACAAGGCTGACTTGAGTCAAAAATTTCTTTTGGATCTATAAATTTCACAGTGTGGAGTTATAGGTCTCAGACTCTCAGATCCAGAACAGTTTCCAATTCTGATTCTTTTCTAATAGTCTTTTCCAGATCTGAAGTTTTTTTCTTCCTCTCCTTGCTTTCAAGGTGAGTTCACTCTTCTTCCTTTTATCTTTCATTTCCCTTTATACATTAGATCTGATATCATATACAATTATCAATCATCTCATTTATCTTAGTTTGCATTCCTTTCAAAATTGTACATATCAATTTACATATCATTCACATCTTAACAATAAAGGAATTCATAGTCAAAATCCATTTTAAAGTCTAGATCTAGAATTAGCATCCCTTCATCTCATTTGGGTTTTACTAATGTGATTTTGGTTTGAGAGTTAAGCCTTTGGAGGTATTCCTAATTTAACATAAGATATCCCTTTCATAACCTGAACATTCCCCAGATTTGGAGAGCCCTACAACCAACCACCTAGTTAGGTTCTTCAAATTTCTTATGTTACACTACTACATCAAGCTTAGTTGATCTATCCATGAATTTATCTTTGTATTCATTTTCAATAGCAAGTTCATTCTCAAGAGCTTCGATCTCCTTTCTAAGTTCTCCATCATTGTGTCTCAATTTTTGAATAAGATACTCATCATGCTTTTTTCTTCCTTTAATTACTTATTTTAGTATCTTTACCCTAGTTTCCATCTCATACTTTAGGACTTATTTTTATTTTACAAGCTGCTCACATTCATCTTTCTTCTACTTCAAGGCTTGAGAATCGTCATTATTTTCTTTATGCTTTATTTTCTCAACAAGCTCCTTCCTCTTATCCATAGATTTTTTTAATTTCCCATTTAATGTCTCAATGAAATTTTCATCTTCCTTAAGACTCATCTTCAAATTCAAGACTTTATCTTTGGACTAATCAAGATCATCAAGTGCAACAAGAAGTTTTTGTTGAATATCATCTAAATACATTGAATAACCTATCAGGATCCTCCTCAAGGAGTTAAAATTCCTTTGAGGCACAAAGATTTGATACCAATTGTTGGTATTAAGGAACACTAAGAGGGGGATTAATTAGTCACTTCAATTTTTAACTTTTCTTAGGTGATTCTTTAACCATAAACCACATGCAATGAAAATTAAAGTGCAAAAACATAAAATAAACATCTACAACACCATAACACCGGGATTTTCATCATGGAAACCTAGTTAAGGGAAAAACCATGATAGGGATGGGACCCAGAAGTAGTAATACCCTTTATAAATATTATACCCTATTAAATATTTTCTAAATGAATGCACATGCATTTAGGCTCACAACCTAGACCTCACTGCTCAATTACAAAAGGAAGGCCTACTACCTTATAAAGATATGGACTAAAATCCAAAAATAGATTGAACTTATACACAATATCTACATATGCCAAAATAGTTCCAATTAATCTGAATATACTGATTCAATACACTTCATGCTATATCTCTGCTCTACTATCACTCGAACCTCAAATCAATATTCTTCCCACGCCAACATTTATACTACACACCAAAATGATCAACCGAATCAATCTTATATATCTACTACAAGAAATAATCATCCACCTGGTCAACCTTAAAAATTTACCAAAATGATGAAACATGTATAACTGTTGCATAGATCTAATTGAAAAATATAATGTGGACCTCAAACAATTCATCACATGCTACCCAAAATGTCAATAAATCATCCTCAAACACATCAATCACCAAAATTGATTTGATAGATCCACATAAATATCACATCACATTGATGTTGTTCTTCATTGTATACCAAAAAGTTGTCACACAGATCCTCATATCTTGAGAAAAACATAAAATTTTCTATTGTGAATCTAGGATATGATAAAATATGCCTTGATAATTCTTCCCCTAGCCTCGCACCACATAATATGAAACTAGGTGTATGTACTAAACCTTTTATCAAAAACTATCAACTACACTGTTAATTTCCTGACTTAACCAATTCTACATTCTAACCTTTGGTTAGATCAAATACTTATACGCAAACATGTGTAATGAAACTTTGATTCAATCAGTGAAAAAATCCAAATCATTTAGAGAAATGTCTCTTGCCAACACAAACTAGTAAATGCATGATCTTGTCCTTTGGATGCTTCTCTTGTCTTTTTTTTTTCTTTTTGATATCCTTTGTAGATAATATTGTCTGAGTTGATTAACCTTGGAAAATGTCTAACTACACTATTTGAACTTATCCTTACTAAAATATCAAAGTTATTATGACACATCCTCCAGTGTCAGAGCCAATTGTCCTCAAATTGTGATAATAAGCATCTCTTCACACTTTCCAGTTGATACATGTTTCCTCCAGTCCTTTTTATAGTGGCATTAACATTTCCATACTTCTTCCAAATCTCACATCCATCCTCCTACAATACAAAATCATAACCATTTTCACACATCTATCTAACACTCAAAAAATTGTAATGCAAACCCTTCACATAGTAAACATTGTCAGTGTTATGTTTTCAATCAAAGTAATAGAACAAATTCTAACAATCTACATTATTTTATTATCACCAAATCTAACAAGACCACCATCATAATCTTCAAGTTTTACAAAATTACTTTTATCATCAGCCATATGATTTCAAAATACACTATCAATCAACCACTCATCTTTATTTATTCTAATATACAATGCATTCTCAGTGAAACCATTAGATCACAAACAAATATTAGAAATATCAAATCTAGGTTATTCATTTTCAACAAAAAATAGGCAATCTTCTTGATCTTATTCATCATATGATATACTGACATTTTCATTAACTTTCTTATTGAATCTTTTCAACTTCTATTTTGTTCCTTTTTCTAGACACCTGGATTCTATATGACCAATATTTCCACATCTAAAATATTCAAGAGGTGACACACCTATGTATTTGTCAATACCTTTCTTCAGCTTCCTTGTGAAATTTTGTTCTAGCTCATGAGAACTTTAATTGTCCAAATCATCCTCTATTTTTGTGGCTTTTAAGATGGTTTTAGATTTATCATTCTCTTTTCCAAATTGTGTCATCTCAAAATAGGACAAAGTTCCAAATATCTATTCTCTACAAAATTCTTCGAATCATAGACTTCCTCAATTGCAGAGATATTATCGCTATAACTATCTAGTCGTGTCATCATAATATTATCCATAACATATTCATCTATTAGAGTACCTCCTTGATTTCTGAATTCATTCACAAATCTATCAACCCTCTAAAAATAGTTTGCAATGTCTTCACCTTCTTCCATTCTTAGATTGTCATATCTACACTTAGTAGTCAAATTCTTTGACAATTTAACTCTATCATTTCCTTCATATATCTCTTTTAACTTTTTCCAAACTTCATAATTAGTATTCAATGAAATAAATTTTGTCAATTTAGTTTTTTATAAAGAACTAAAGATAGCATACCTCTCTCTTTCATTCTCTTCATTAGATGGAATTTCATTTATAGTAGTAGGACCTTTCGTCGATGCAACATATTTTTTATCGACAACTTTCCAAGTACTATAGCTCAAGTAATTCAGGTAACATTGCATCTCTATTTCCTAAACTATAATTAGATCCATAAAACATAGGTATAGACAAATTATGCACCATTGGATCTTGATGAACTATAACTGATTGAATTCTTGAAGATGATAAGTTGATGATCACTGAGGTGCAAAAGTGAATGCAAGACATTAAATTAGTTAATGTATTGTACTATCATTGATGTCAACTTAACATGGTTTGACTATTCAAACACATATTATCATAACCTTGAAGATCTAAAGATACAAAGTTTATGTGGTCGGTAAAACTTAAAAGGTCTGTATACACTGAGTGATAGTGAACACCGAGAAGTTTACAGTGTATACCGAGCACAGTAGTAACCAAGAAAGTGTTACCACAAAAGTATATACCAAGCACAACAGTAAATTGGAGTTGATGAACGAGCGTAACTAAAGGTGATGACCGAGCTTAGTTGGAGTTAAAGAACAACAAAATTGCTTAGCTGGCAAAGCTACAATTTAGGAATTGACTGATTGATTGCTTTATTTTCAAATATTAGTTAAACTTAAGCAAGGAAAGAGATTTAAAGAATGGTTTATTCACAGTTATCAAGGAAATATTTATAGAATAAAACTAAAGGAGAGCTTTATAGGATAAAGCAATGCATGGCAAGTTTTACGAATCAAGAAGAAATCTACAAAAAAAACAAGGAGATTGAGTGGCTAATCATGTCTATATAAAGGGACAAGGAAATAATTATCAAGAAGAGGAATGTTGAGTATAATTTGTGTGAAGATAGAATTATTTATGTAGATATGATCATACAGGTTGAAGAACAGAGCCAAGGAATTCTGCAAACACTGAGCAACATAGGATACAACATTCACCAAGAAGAAAAAAGAAAAAAAAAAAGGGAACTGAAGTGTATATTTATTAGAGAGGTATTATTGAAATAATAATAGATCTAAATATTTGCAAATCAAAGTTGTATTTTGAACATATCATTTACTATATCAGTTTAACCATTGATTCAGGAAATCTCTTAACCGAGTGGGATTCAACAGTCCTTATTTTATTGAGATACTTAAGAGTATCAAAAGGTTTTCTTGTTGACAGCATAGTGAGTGCTAGGTCAAAAGACAAACTGTTGGTTTTAAATCCTCTAACAAGGTTTCACTTAACAATGTGTATTGTAACCTTTAACATGGTTGGTTCTTCACCGAGCTCGCTTCAGAAGAGTGAAATTATTTTGGGTTATCGGTCGCAGGTGGTTTTTCCCATATTGGGTTTCCACATTAAAATCTGTCTCAAATGTGTATATGTTTCATTGCATTGATATTTTTCTTTACACGTTATTGAAACTGGATTGGTTGGTTAACTCTAAGTTTATTTGTTGCTACTCGGTAAATTCTAGAAAAGATAAATAGTATATCTTACCATGCAGTTTATATTTGTTAAAGTTATTTATGGCATATATCTTGTTGAAATTGGAAATGTAAGATAACTGAGGGTATTATATTTGAGAGAATATTTTTTGGTTGAATTTTTGGAATTATTATTAAGGCCACTGATTCAACCCCCCCACCCCCCGTCTCAGTTGTTCCCCCCTCTCAGTTTTTCTAACAATTAGTATCAGAGCTTTGGTGCTTGGAAGAAAAGTTTAAAGGGACTTAAGCTAAATATCACAAGATCAGTAAAAGGAAAGTGCCCATGTTGAACAAGGAAAAATTTGAATCATGCGAAAAAAGGATAAGAATTCATCTATCTAGTATTTGAAATGATGTTACACAACACTTGGATACTAAATATGTTGCACCTACTGGACCTATGACTATTGATCAATTGAGAGAGAAACATGAGCACAATTCTATGATGATAGAACTTTCTTCTTCACTAACCAATGCTGAATTTAAAGATGTGAAATCATGCACATATGCAAAGCAAATATGGGACAAACTCAAGCTAGTACATGGAGGAGATACCAATGTGCTGAGAGCTAAAGTTGAAAGCCTAAGAGGAAAGTTTGATGACTTGAGAATGAAATAAGGAGAGAACATCACTCAGTACAGTGCCAAAATAAAAGAAGTTGTTAATCCTATCTGTGGAGTAGGAGGAGTACTTGATGAAGAAATAGTTATAAGTAAAATTTTGAGAATCTTACTGCCTGTTTATGCTATTAGAGTATTGCAATTCAAGAAATGAGACCAATAGCTAATAAAAATGTTACTCTTGATATTTTGATTTGTAGAATTATATCATTTGAGATGAACAACTATGATAATAGTGTCTTACCTACTATTGAGTTTGCATTCAAGTTTTCTCTAAAAATAAGAAAATCTAGTAACAAACACACTATGAGAAATGATAGTGAAAGTGATAGTGATGAACAAGAACTTGATGAACTTAAAGCACTAATGGCTAGGATATTACATAGATGTAAAGAAAGACATAAAGGTAAATTACCATTAGTATATTTTAATTGTAAAGAAATTGGGCATTTTGCTGCTAGAGCCCTAACAAGATAAAGGATGAAAGAAATAATGACAAATATTATGAAAAGTATGACAAAATTGATGACCGAGACTATAGAAGAAAATGACACACTGATAGAAGAGATAACTGAGATTAAAAGGACAAAGGCCAGAAGGCTTGTTTCCTGGTTGAGAACAAAGAAGAAAATTATGACATTGGTTCTGATAAAGATATTGAGGTAGTATTTGTTTCTATGAAGGATGATTTGGACGAAGAAGAAAGGTATGTTGAAACAACACTCATATATAAAGTTAGGAAAAATGATGTCTCGATTATTGATAGTGGTTGTACTCGTGACATGACCTGAGGTAAAGTAAAGTTTCAAACTTTTGAATATTATAATGGTGGATTAGTTAGGATGGGTAATGACTCACCTTACCTAGTTGAAGGAAAAGGTAGCATCATGTTGAATAATCTGATCAGATGTGAAAATGCATATTGTGTGAAAGGACTTAACTATAATTTATTGAGTGTTTCACAGTTGAACAACATAGGACACCAAGTTGCATTTGAGAACAAAAAGGAAATCATCTATAATGGAAAAGAAAATTTGATCGGTACCGGTGAACAAACAAAAGGTAATCTATTCTATCTTGATGATATTGAGACCACTTGTTTATTGGATAGAAATGAAGACATTTGGTTGTGGCATAAAAGGTTATGTCATGTGAATTTTGACAATATGGTTAAGACAAGTGAGAAAAGAAAAGTAAGAGGCTTGCCGAGTATTTCAAAGCCCGACCATGCTATGTGTAAGAATTGTCAAATAGGAAAAATGACAAAGTCTAGTTTCAGGAGAAAAACCTACACATCTAATTCTATTCTGGGGTTAGTCCATACCAAATTATGTGGACCAATGAGAACAAAGAGCTATTATAGTGATAGATAGTTTATTCTATTTGTTGATGACTATTATAGGATGATGGTTGTCATATTCTTAAAAGAGAAATATGAAGCATTTAAGATGTTCAAATGGTATAAAGCTAATGTTGAAAAACAAAGTGGAAAAGAACTGAAATGTTTAAGATCAAATAAAGGAGGAAAATTTATTTCTAATGAATTCACTAACTTTTGTAATGAGCATGGGATTACAAGACAAGTTTCTTCCCCAAGAGTACCACAACAAAATGGGATTGCTAAAGGAGGAATAGATCAATTGTTGATTGTGCCAGAACACTGATGATTGAAAAAGGCATCACACAAACATTTTGGAGAGAAGTTGTAAGTACTGATGTCTATATATTGAACCAAGTTCAATTGAAGAAAGACACAAATAAGACATTTTATGAGCTATGGTATGGATACACACCAAATGTAAGTTACTTTATAATTTTTGGAAGTGAATGTTGTATACTGAAAGATGATAGAAATGGGAAAATTGACTCTAAAAGTGATGAAGGAATATTTCCTGGGTATTCTACTAAAAGAAAAGCTTATAAATGTCTGAACAAATCTTCTAAAAAAATTATTGAGAATGCAAATGTTAAAGTGGATGAATTTGTTGATAAAAATGATGAGGAGAGCAGAAAACAATGTGAAGATTACAATAGATTTGTCTACATTGAAGAACCTGACACCTTGCTCGAGTGACAGAACAATGCAACCAAGCAACAGGTTGCACACACCGAGAATCATGAAAATTATCACAATGTTGAACCAAGCGATGACGATCAAAATGAAGATCAAAATGGAGAACAAAGATCTAAACCTATACTTGCTAAATATGTTAGAAGACACCATCCAAAGGCCTAGATCATTGGAGACAAAAGAGAAGGAATGAGAACAAGAAGTAAGTCTCTTAACAGTAGATGTTTGATATGTGATTTTGAAGCTAAATCTATTAATGCTGCACTTGATAATCAAGAATGGGTTAGTGCAATGAATGAAGAGATTGAACATATTGAGAAGAATAAAACATGGTCATTAGTACCTAGACCGAGTGAAAAAATTTCATTGGTACCAAATAGATTTTTAGAAACAAACTTAATGAGAATGGAGAAGTCACAAGGACCAAAGCAAGACTGGTATGCAAAGGGTATGCACAAGAAGAAGGTATTGATTATGGAGAAACCTTTGTACCCATTGATAGACTGGAAGGAGTAAGAATTCTACTTGCTTAGGCTTCTTTTAAAGGATTCAAAGTATACCAATCAGATGTTAAATTTGCATTTCTGAATGGAATACTAGAAGAGGAGGTATACAATGAGCAACCTGAAGGGTTTGTTGATCCTAAAAAGAGGAACATGGTTTGTAAGATACAGCCTTGTATGGATTGAAACAAGAAATGAGAGCATGGTATGCAAGAATTCACTCTTATCTCATTAGTATTAGATTTGTTAGAACAAGTGACAATAGTAATCTATATTTGAAAGGAGATACTAATGATAAGACTTTGATTGCTGAGATATTTGTTGATGATATTATATTTGGAGGTAATGATATCCTATGCAAATCATTTTCTGATGAAATGAGAAAAGAATTTGAAATGCCAATGCTTGGAGAGATCAATTTTTTTCTTGGTCTATAGATTCTACAACAGGATGAAGGAATCTACATCACACAATCAAAATACATAAAAGAAGTTCTGAAGATATTCAAGATGGAGGACTCCAAACCGGTTGGAACACCTATGGCAACTAGATGAAAATTGACAAAGGAAGACAAGATTCTCTGCTAGCCCAAAGGAAGCACATGCATTTGGTATGGTTGCATGATTCTCTACTAACCCAAAGGAATGACACATGACTGTTGTTAAAAGAATTTTGAGATATCTGAAAAATATCGAAGATTATGGTTTATGGTACAATAAAGAAGGAAAATTTGAGCTACAAGTTTATACTGATGCTGATTGGGCTAGAAACATAGATGATAGAAAGAGAACTATAGGAGGAGAATTCTTTATGGGTGACAAACTTGTCACATGGATAAGTAAAAAGAAAGGATGTATATCTCAATCAATTGCAGAAGCAGAATATGTTGTTGTTGCTGCAAATTTCTCTAAAATTACATGGATCAAGCAATTGCTAAAAGGTATGAATGAGGAAATTCTTGACCCAGTAATTATCTATTGTGATAATACTAGTGCTATCAAAATTTCAAAGAACCTTGTGATGCATGCTAAAACAAAGAAAAAATTTATTAAGTATGATCACTTAAGGGAACAAGTACAAGAGAAATAGGTAATACTGGAATATGTAAAATCCAAAGAACAACTAGCAGACATATTCACAAAACCATTGGCAAAAGATACATTTGAATACCTAAGGAATAGACTAGAGGTTCATCTCTTGTCTACTGGTCACTAAGATGACTTGGAGGTTGCATCAGCCTACACATTAACAGAAGATTAATCATGTTGATGCAAGCTGAGACATGGACTGCAATGAGAAATACCTACACCGAAGGTACTTATCTAAAATACTCACCAGAGATAATTTTGTCTACTACAAAGCTACATATTTTGTTTGGTATTGTTGTCAAAGGGAGAGGAAGATCCAATGAAATATCCATCACAGAAAGAAGATTCTACAATAGAAAGGAAGAGAAAGATTCAAGGAAATGGAGAGAAAGATTCAATGAAATAACCATCCATCAAAGGGAGAGAATTGGAGAAGAGATTCTACAAGAAAGGGAGCAACAGAATCAAAAGAAAAAATTGCTACACCTATCTATTGAAGGGAATGAAGAAAGGGAGAGCACACAAGAGAATTAAATCTGAGCTAGAAGAGCTTGCCAAGATTCAGATATTTGAATTAGTTATAGAATAATAAGTTTGGTATGTTATGACATATTTTATACTACATATTTCATAGTATGTTGCCGTCAATGCAAAAGGGAGAGATTGATGAGCTATAACTGATTAAATGCTTGAAGATGATAAGTTGATGATCACCGAGCTACAAAAGTGAATGCAAGAAATTAAATCACTTAATGTATTATATTGTAATTGATGTCAACTTGATATATTTTGACTGTTAATACACATATTATCATAACCTTGAAGATATGAAGAGACAAATTTTATGTGGTCGGTAAAACATAAAAGGTCTATATACACCCAGTAGCAGTGAACACCGAGCAGTTCACAGTGTATATCGAGCACAATAGTAACCGAGCAAGTGTATACCGAGCACCACAGTAAACTAGAGTTGAGGACCGAGCATAAATGAAGGTGATGATCGAGCTTAACTAGAGTTAAAGAATGACAAAATTTCTTAGTTGGCAAAGCTACAATTTAGGGATTGACTGATTGATTGCTTTATTTTCAACGATTAGTTAAACTAAAGCAAGGAAAGAGATTTAAAGCATGTTTTATTTACAGTTATCAAGGAGAGATTAACAAACTAAAACTAAAGGAGATCTTTATGGGATAAATCAATGCATGGTGAGTTTTACAGATCAAGAAGAAATCTATCACAAAAACAAGGAGATTGAGAGGCTAATCATGTCTATATAAGAGATAAGGAATTCATTATCAAGAAGATGAATGTTGAGTATAATTTGTGTGAAGATATAATTCTTCATGCAGATCTGATCATAAAGGTTGAAGAACAAAGCCAAGGAATTCTGGAGACATCAAGCAACAAAGGACAAAGCATTCACCAAGCAGAAGAAAGAAAGAAAGCAAAGGAACTTAAGTGTATATTGATTAGAGAGGTATTATTGAACTAAAAATAGATTTGAATATTTGAAAATCAAATTTGTATTTTGAATAGATCATTTATTGTATTAGTTTAACCATTGATTCATAAAATCTCTTAACCGAGTGGGATTTAACAGTCCTTATTGTATTGAGATACTCAAGAGTATCAAAAGGTTTTCTTGTTGACAACATAGTGAGTGCTAGGTCAAAAGACAAACTGCTGGTTTTAAATCCTCTAATAAGGTCGCACTTAACAGTGTGTATTGTACTTTTAACAGGGTTGGCTCTTCACCGAGATCACTTCAGAAGAGTGAAATTATTTTGGGTTACCCTTCCCAGGTGGTTTTTCCCATATTGGGTTTCTATTTTAGAATCTATGTGTCAAATGTGTTATGTTTCATTGCATTGATATTTTTCTTTACACATTATTGAAACTAGATTGGTCAGTTAACTCTAAGTGTAGTTGCTGCAACTCGGTAAATTCTAGAAAAGATAAATAGTATATATTACCATGCAATTTATATTTGTTAAAGTTATTTATGGTACACATCTTGTTGAAATTGGGAATGTAAGATAACTGAGGGTATTATATTTGAGAGAATAGTTTTTGGTTGAATTTTTGGAATTATTATTAAGGCCACTGATTCACCCACCCCACCCCCCCTCTCAGTTAATCTAATAGATCTACCTCAAGTATTTAATCTCTCCTCTGATGAACCAAAGCTATGATACCAATTGTTGAAAAATTATAGATAATTGAGAGGGGGTGAATTAGATATCATAAAATAATTTTTATTAACTTAATAAACTCAGAGAAAACTTAATTTAATCGAATAAATATAATAGATATAAACTTGAAAGAAAAAAGGAACACCAGACACAATGAACACCAGACTTACGTGGAAAACCAAAGATAGGAAAAACCATGAAGAAACTAATTCTCATGAATAAGAACACTACTTAAGATTATTTTCACAAGGGCTCATTGCAAGTTATTTCACTGCAAATAAGGCTCACTACAAATATGGCTAACTTCCCTAAATGAATATACCAACTATCAGAGTTGAAACTTTGATAACTGCCAAATAAGAAATAATTCCACCACTAAAATATCTGACATCAATTGCAACATAGAAGAATACAAAAATCTACTATCACTGGTTGCATACAATTGCACAAATAATGATGACTGGATATCCTCTCTGCAAGTTTTCATTTCTCACACTTCTATTTATCATCAAACATAAATCATCCTCTATATATACTTTTGTATGCTTCTATATTCATCCGTGTCATCTGAGAACAATATTAATTATCATTTTAGAAGTCATTCGTATACAATTTGAAACATGTCACACCAAGACATTCCCACAGTGGAAGGAATGAAACATGAACCACACCAAAATCTCCTTTTTCAATGCAACACGTTATCCACACATCACATCTTCTAAAGTCAGTGATTAGTATATATACATTATAATACATATTATTTTATTGAACCACAATCACTAATAACCACATAGGAAAAAACCCAAAAGAAAGTATCTCAATAAGTTATAATATGAATGGTACCAAGATAATCATGGAAAAATATCAAAAATTATAGCACATCATTTAGATCACACTAATTTTGGATCACCAAAGCTAAATAGAACTATAAATAAATATTTTCACATCAATGAAAATCATTAATGACAACACCAATAAAAAAATCACATTCCAATATGATCTTCCTAAGTCATCAGAAGCAGGAGAGGATAGGGCTTGGAGGTAGTGGGCATAGAGAAAAATATCACCAATAGCTAGGAGAGAGGCATAGGCACATGGATAGGCCTTGACACCAGTAAGAAAATTACCAAGATAGGCATAGAGACAAGATCCACCATAGGGAGCCCAAAGGGTAGAGGGATAGAGGACAAAACTAAGATTCCAAACAACAGTGTTAGATATGGTACGTCAAGGGGATTCGGAGAGTGTGTAGACAACTAGGGATATGATGAGACTTGGGCGAGTTGAGATTTGTGATAGGGATGAAACACTAGACCCGGAGGGGGATATAGCATAGGCAGAGTGAGAGATATTTTTTTAGTAGCTAAGAGGAGTAAAAGAAGACCTTGAGGTAGAGAAGATCTAGGTGAATAACTTGGATGCAACTCTTATAATGGTAGAGGGATAGAGGGATGCATCCAAATTACAAGTGGTGAGGTTGGAAAGAGTTGTGTAGAGGACCACATAGTATATTTGGGTCACATAGGTAGAGGTCATTCAAGAGTGGGCAGAAATTAAGACAATGAACATGGCGACAAATTTGTCAGATACCCAGGTAGAGGCTAGGAAGCTTAGATCCTAGGTAGAGGAGGTAAAGAGATAGGAGAAAGATTTACGTCATAATCTAGAGACAGAGATAACTACTAGGACAACAAGAAAGGAGGAGGTTATCGAGTTGTGGGCCCAGTTAACAGAGGCCTAGAAACATTCCTAGACATACAAGGTAGAGTTTGAAATACAGAACCAAGAATTAGCAACATGGGGAATCTAGTAGGCAATTGCTAATGCCTTTGTATCCCATGAGACAATAGAAAGATGGGAAAGAGAGGTATATTAGTATAGGGTCCTCTACTTCTAAGTTTTTTTGGAGGGGATGAGGGAGACATCCTTTGTATAGAGGTCTAGGATAGAGCATGAGGATGGATTAGTGGATTTTGTAGGATTAGTGGGTATGAGGGATTTGAGGGCACTCAAAGGAGGTGATAGAGAAACTAGAGAAAGAAAGGGTGGAGGAAGGGTGAACTAGTGCCTCACACCAGTCACATATGGCTCATATTTTTTTATTATATATGTATCGATGAGATGTATCTATTTTGGTGGCACTATATGCATGCAATGATTTTTATGATGGTGTACCTGATGAGCTCTATTTTCTATAGATATTTTCTATAGACCTGTGACACTATTATGGAATTTTGATTATGATTATAATTTATGGACATTTATTGATGAAGATGGGAATTATAATCATGAATCTTATATGATGATTATGTAGATGATGATTTTATATATGCATGTGTTTCCTATGTGTATGCATGTTTGTATATGTGTTTATGAATTTTTATGTGCTTATGATTATATGTGATGTATTGACATTGTATGTGTGAGATGGATGTATCTATATTCTATCAAGTATGTGATGCAGGTCTATATGCATGCATGGTTTTGACTTATGATTATGCAGTGAGATGAGACTGCTATATAATTATATGATTATGTACTAATGATCCTATGATCCAGATGGATATATGATGCATATATATTTATGTATAGTCTATTTGCATTTGGGTAAGACTAACATTCTATGCAGGGATATATGTAGATGTGGATATATGATAATGTGTACTAGTGATTCTATGATATGAATGACTTATTTATGATGATGCATTATTGTAATGATGATAGAATGTGTTTATGGCTTATAAATGATAATGAAATGATATGCAATAAACTATAATGATAAATGGACTATGTATGGATTATATAAATGTTATGATTATATAATGGAAGTAAAATGACATGGAACTATAATGTAATAAAATCTTAACTAAATGAATAGTGCAATGAAATGATCTAATGATCGTGATAAAAATTTGTCTAAAGAAAATATAAATTTAACTAATAGAATGTAATGAAATGAAAAATGTAACTAATGAATAATGTGAAATAAATGATGCAATGAAAACTATACTAAAAGATCCAATGAATGTTTCGCAATGTTAAATACATGCAACAGATAAAAATCAACACAATAAGTATGTGAAAAATTAATGCAACCAAATAAATATAAATGATATGATATGATGTAAAATAACCATATGATATGATATGGAACTAAAAAGATGAGACAAAAATCATCATGACAGTATTAAATGAGATTATGACAATGCAAGTAGATAATATGAGAAACTAACAAGAGGCTAAAATGACGCAAGATGGAAAGAAAAGAAACTAATAAAATGACTTTCAATTAGGTGTTATGAGTGAAATGCACCAAGGATGAAATGAGATACACCTAGTGTGAAATGGTATGTAATGAACATAGAATGATATGCAAGTAATGAAAAAAATTATATGCAAGTGAATGCAAAATGATATGCGACGAAATGCAATATTTTCTGTGTGTCATAGTAACTAGTAGGGACACATGATTGCGGATGGTTAGGGATAAATAGGAGCCTCAAGATACAAAATTAAACTACATTAAAATTATATGAGAGATGAAATGATGATTGGGGATTTGATTGTGTTGAATGTGAAGTGAATGCCCTAGTTTTATTTTGTAAGAGGAGTTATGCATCACATGTTAGGAAAACAAGGAGGACATGGTTCCTCTATGTGGACTAGAATATTAGACAAAATAGGTGAGTTTAGGACATGAAAATTGATTATCAATATGGGTGGAACCTATGTAGTGAAACCATCTGGGACTATTTTAATACATCCAATTCCTTGGGAGAGACTTGGGTGAACATGAAAAGGATGTGCTCTAGTGAAATTCATCCATAACCATGATTGAATAACCAACATATTGGACCATGTACTAAAACACCTACAAAAAACAACAACTAGAAAAGCAAGGTTTGAATGTACGCCAAACCAAAATGCACCAAGATATGGATATATCTAGGAAATCTTGAGTAAGTATAAAATAAGACACAAAAGATTAAACCATAGAAAAAGACCTTGTGACCAAGTGGTCATTTAGTCCATGATTCCTACCATTAATAGGACCATGTGATGATTAATTATGGATTGGCCCTCTTGGGAAGTATTCAACCAAGGGAAATGATGGATAATGTCATGGAAGATCATAGGATAGGAAATAATATGTGAAATAAATGATGATTATGAAACCAAGTCTTAAGATTCAGCTTGATGTAAGCACGTGCAATCAAATTATTTGTTATGCTCAAGTAAAAGGTCAGTGTAACAAGGGTTAAGCTTAATATGATGGGATAAGATGTTGAATAGGATGGATGGATGGCCCTTTATTCTGAATGGAAAGATATCAACCCTCATCATTAAGTGAGGTGGGAGGCGATTATTGTGGGATGTGTGCTAGTGACATGGAGGATAATGAATGGCTAGATAAGTAGGACCCCCACACAGATATCAGAAGGAGAGAAGGTGAAGTACAAATGGATGGGAGATAGGGGTCATAAGTATGACCATATACATTATAGATATTTTTAGATAACTGAGAGGGGGGTGAATCAGTTAGCTCTATTTATCCTACAGTCCAAAATTCTCCCAGATGTATATAAAAACAATTTCAAACAATTTCAAACAATCAACTTGGTGAAATGTAAACTATGATCTCAAACTTTAGTTACTCAACTATTAAGTTATATATCGAGTAACACTAAATCAATACTTTGATTATCGATCAATGTAGATAAAGGAATGTGTAAAGAAAAATAACAATCCACAACAATCATACACATTAACACATATATTTTTAACGTGGAAACCCCGGTAAGGGAAAAACCACTTGGGACTGATAACCCAAAATATTTCACTCTTCTGAAGTGAGCTCGGTTAAGAGCTAACCCTGTTAAAGGTTAAAATGAACACTATTAAATGTGACTTGGCTAGAGGATTTATCACTAATAGTTCTCCCTTGACCAATCATTCACTATGGTGTCAACAAGAAAACTCTCAACATTCATTTGAATGTCGTAATAAAGACTTTCACGTCCTACTTAGTTAAGAGATTTATATGTAACAGTAGTTAAATTTATACAATAATGATCTTATTTAAATACAACTTTGTTTGCATATTTTTCAGATCTATGCTAACTACATAATACCTTTGATCAATATGTTCACTTCAGTTCCTTTGATTCTTCATACTTTTTCTACTTGGTAAATACTCTTTCCTCTGTCACTCAGTGTTGTCTGCATAATTTCTTGGTTCTGTCTTTCAACCAGTTTGATCAGTCATGCATGAATTTTGCATGCACGAGCATCAGTATATTCATAATGAATATCTTCTCTCTTATATAGAAATCATAGCTCATTTAATTCTATCATTTAGATTTTGTGGCTTAATCTCCATCGTTGATTTTTCTTCTTAAACCTTCCTCGACAGTTGTGTCAAAAACACATTTCAATCTTCTTCATCCGATCATCCTTGAATTTTCATAGTCATTTGATCATCATAATAAATCTTATCAATTACCTCAGAATCATCAATTTTCCAGCTCATCATTCTAGTTGGCCTTGGTTTGATTTATTGCTCAGTCAATACTGTGATGTGTCGGCGATCCCTAACTCAACTATTACTGTGCTCGATATACACTATATTTACTCAGTGTTTACTGTTACTCGATGTATACAAAACTCTTCAATTACCGATCACATAAACTTTGTTTGTTCTAGATCTTTGACTCATAATAGATGTTTATTACCACAATGATAATCAAATAAGTTGACATCAATGATAATACATTAACTGGTTAATGACTATCATCTCTTCTGTAACTCAGTTGATCATCAACAAAATGACTTCAAACATACAATTAGTTGTAGTTTATTAATCTCTCCCTTTGGCATTGATGGCAACACAATATGAAATATGCAATATAAAAATGCCATAAAATACCAAACTTCTATTCTACAACTATATGTAAAATGTTGTAGCTCTCCCTAGCTTGTATATAGAATATGTTTCAGTATTAAAAACTCACCATGAAGACTCTTTCCACATATTTGACTTTTCTATTCTAGAATCTTCTCAAATCTTCTCCCTCTTTCTCTTTTCTCCTTTTCTCCCTTGCAGTGGATAGATATTTCATTGATCATTCTCTCCCTTTGACAACAATGCCAAAAAGAAATATACAGCTCTTCATTAGCCAAAATATATCTCTAGCTTTTGGTGCAGTAGTCTAAGTACCTTGCAGTATACTGATATGCCATTTTTAGTCCAGTTCAGCTTTGCATCAACATGATTGATATTATGATTACATGCAGGTTGATGCAACCTCCTAGTCATCTTAGTGACCGATAGACAAGGGATGAACCCCTAGTATATTCCTCAAGTACTCAAATATATCCTTTGGTAAGGGTTTAGTGAATATGTCAGCTAGTTTTACTTTTGATTGTACATATTCCAGTGTCACTTTTTTTTCCTATACTTGTTCCCTCAAGTAGTGATACTTTATAGATATATGTTTTTTTTTACATGCACCACCGGATTCTTTGAATAATTTATTACACTAGTGTTATCACAATAAATTACCATTGTGTCACTGATCTCTTCATTCATTCCTTTCAAAAGTTTTTTTATCCATCCAATATTCGAACGGTTTGCAAAAACAACAACATATTTTTCTTCTGTAGTTGACTGAGATATGCATCCTTGCTTCTTACTTGCCCAAGTAACTAATCTTTCTCTCACAAAGAATGCTCCCCTAGTAGTGCTCTTTCTATCATCAATGTTTGTAGCCCAATCAACATCTGTGTAAACTTTTAGTTCAAATTTTCCTTCTCTCTTGTACCAAAATACATAATCTTTGGTGTGCTTTAAGTATCTAAAACTTCTCTTTACAATGGTCAAATGTGATTCCTTAGGATTAGCAGAAAATCTTGCTCCAGTTCCAACTGCGTGTGCAATACCTGGTCTTGTGTGTACAACAGACATCAATTTTCCAATCATAGATCTGTACAATGTCAGATTTACCTCAGCTATCTTATCTTTCTTTGTCATTTTGCATCCTATCACCATAGGTGCTCCAACTGGTTTTGATTCTTCCATTCTGAATTTCTTCAATACTTCCTTGATGTATTTGGATTGATTAATGTAGATACCTTCAATCTGTTGTAAAATTTGCAAGCCAAGAAAAAATTTGATCTCTCCTAAAATTGACATTTCAAATTCTTTCCTCATTTCATCATCGAATGATTTGCATAAGTTATCATTACCTCCAATTATAATATCATCAACAAAAATTTCAGCAATAAGAGTCTTATCATCATTTCCTCCTTTTAAATACAAATTGTTGTTATCACTTGTTCTAATAAATCCAACACTGATAAGATAGGAATGTAGTCTTTCATATCGTGCTCTCAGTGCTGGTTTTAGTCCATATAAGGCTTTCTGTAACTTACATACCATGATTTCCTAAGTAGGATCAACAAAACCTTCAGGTTGTTCAATGTATACCTTTTCTTCTAGTACTCCATTCAGAAACCCAGATTTAACACCATCTGATATATTTTAAATCCTTTGTATGCAACATAAGAAAGTAATATTCTAACTCCTTCAAGTCTAGCAATGGCTGAAAAAGTTTCTCCATAGTCAATACCTTCTTCTTGTGCATACCCTTTTCATACTAGTCTTACCTTTTTTTTGGTTACATTACCATTCTCATTCAATTTGTTTCTGAATATCCATTTGGTGCCAATGAAATTCTTATCATTCGATCTCGATACTAATGTCCACGTTTTGTTTTTCTGTATGTGCTCAATTTCTTCATTCATTGCATTAATCCATTCTTCCTTTTTAAGTGCATCTCTAATAGTTTTAGGTTTGAATTCACAAATCAGACATGTGTCATTATTAAATTTACTTTGAGTTATCATGCCATCTCTTTTATCTCCAATAATCCAATTCTGTGGATGATGTCTTCTAACACATTTTGCAATTATAGGTTTAGTTCTTTGTTCTTCATTGTGTGCTCGAGTTGGTATAGGATCATGATCTTCAGTTGCAACATCTTCCTGATTCTTAGTTGGTGCATCTTGATGCTTGGTAACATTACCCTGTTTCTCGGTAATGTTAGGTATTTTCTCGAGAAAAGTGTCAAGTTATTCAATGTAAACAAATATCCTATAGTCTTCTGGTTCTCTTTTGTTTTCCTCTTCATTTTTCTTAGCAAATTCATCAGCTCTTAAATTTTCACTTTCAATGATCTTTTTAGAAGACTTGTTCAAACATTTATAAGCTTTTTTCTTAGTGCGATATCATAGAAATATTCCTTCATCACCTTTTGAGTCAAATTTTCTATTTCTATCATCTTTTAGAATATATCATTGACTTCCAAATATTCTATAGTAACTTACATTAGTTGTATAACCATAATATAGTTCATAAGGTGTCTTGTTTGTATTTTTCTTTAGTTGTACTCGGTTCAGTGTGTATACAACAATACTAACAACTTCCCTCCAATATGCTTGTGCAAAATTCTTTTCAATTATCAGTGTTCTAGCACAATCCACAATTGATCTATTTCTTCTTTCAATAATCCCATTCTGCTATAGTGTTCTTGATGTAGAGAACTGTCTCTTAATTCCATACTCATTACAAAATTTAGTGAACTCACCAAAAATAAATTCACCTCCTATGTCAGATCTCAAACATTCAATTCTTTACCACTTTCTTTTTCCACTTTAGCTTTGTACCATTTTAACATCTTAAATGCTTCAGATAAATTTCTTTTAAGAACATAACACTAATCATTCTAGAGTAGTCATCAAAAACTAAAATAAAGTATATGTCACCATAATAACTTTGTGTTCTCATTGGTCCACATAGGTCTTGTATAGTTGGAAAATGGAAACACTTGCATTTTAGACTTGTTTATCCTTCTGAGTAAGTGGTTTGGGGTCATGACAAGTGCCTTGACTGGGTTCCTGATCTTGACATGGCTTCCCCCCTGTTCTACCTTTCTGTCCACCATTTTCTGACCTGATTTCTGCATTCTGAGATATAGACCTGTGTTTTTGGGATTTAGGGATAGGGTCGACCTCCAAGGACAGGTTTGAACTTGAACTTGACCTAGGATAGGGTCAACCTTGGCCCTGACCTAGGACAGGGTCAACCTCAACCCTGTCCCAGGGTCCAAATCTTGAGAACTTTTAGTTTCCCGGATATCGGTCTTTGCAAAAAGTTCTCTCCTACTTCCGGGTCGGCTGTTTTAGTTTCCGAAGTGATTGATTCCTATATTATATTTAATATAGGTCCTCTCCTAGGGTTAAAGGCTTAAATGGTGATTTAATTATCCTATGTAGGCCTCCTTAGAAGATTGTGCCCTAGTTTCATATAAAAGGGAGCTTTCTCCTCTCATTTTCTCTAAGCATCATTACGCAATTGAGAAGGATTTTCAAGTGCAATTCAAGCAAGCTAAGGAGAAAGATTTCAAGCAAGAATATATCCATTTTCAAGCATTCAAGCATCCATTTTCATGAAGGAGATCCATTGGAGGCCATTGAATGATTCAAGCTACATAGGGCCCTTTTGGTGATCTCTCCATCCACCTTCTTCCAAGCCTCTTCCAAATTCAAGAACCCATTCAAGACTTGGTGTTGGATATCTACAAGAGGTTGATTGAAGAAATCCTACATGATACATTCTACATTCTAGATCCATTTGATGCATACATACTTGTGGATTCATGGATTTGAATCTGCCAGGAGGGCTTCCGTATAAGCTAGGTGAATTTATGTGTTTACTTTGTTTATCTCTGCAATTTCAATTATATTATAAGGTTAATTCCAAAACTGGGGTTTGACCAAGGCAAACCCCTCCCCCACAACAAAAAAAAACCTTTTTTCTTGCA
>MU228403.1:607954-629961 GCA_018584345.1 Thuja plicata | reverse complement strand
GTTTGTGTTGAACTCATACTCTTGCTAAAGTGGGGGCTAAATGTATAGTCAAAAAATGGAAGCACTTCCATTTTAGACTTGTTTAGCCTTCCAAGTAAGTGGTTTGGGGTCATGAAAAGTGCCTTTACTAGGTTCCTAACCTTGACATGGCTTCCCCCCCTGTTCTGCCTTTCTGTCCACCATTTTCTGACCTGATTTTTGCATTATGGGATACAGACTTGTGTTTCTGGGATTTAGGGACAGGTTCGACCTCCTAGGATAGGTTAAACCTTGACCCTGACCTATGATAGGGTTGACCTTGGCCCTGACCTAGGACAAGGTCGACCTCGACCCTATCCCAGGGTCCAAATCCTAGGAACTTTTAGTTTCTCGGATGTCGGTCTTTGCAAAAAGTTCTCTCCCGCTTCCGGGTTGGCTATTTCAGTTTCCAAAGTGATTGATTCCTAAATTATATTTAATATAGGTCCTCTCCTAGGGTTAAAGTCTTAAATTTTGATTTAATTATCCTATGTAGGCCTCCTTAGAAGATTGTTCCCTAGTTTCATATAAAAGGGAGATTTCTCCTCTCATTTTCTCTAAGCATCATTACACAATTGAGAAGGATTTTCAAGTGCAATTCAAGCAAGCTAAGGAGAAAGATTTCAAGAAAGAACCCATCCATTCTCAAGCATTCAAGCATCCATTTGCATGAAGAAGATCCATTGGAGGCCATTAAAGGATTCAAGCTACATAGGGCCCTTTTGGTGATCTCTCCATCCACCTTCTTCCAAGCCTCTTCCAAATTCAAGAACCCATTCAAGACTTGGTGTTGGAGATCTAAAAGCGATTGATTGAAGACATCCTACATGATACATTCTACATTCTAGATCTGTTTGATGCATACATACTTGTGGATTTGCAGATTCGAATCCACCACGAGGGTTTCCATATAAGCAAGGTAAATTTATGTGTTTACTTTGTTTATCTCTACAATTTCAACTATATTATAAGGTTAATTCCAAAACTGGGGTTTGACCAAGGTAAACCCCTCCCCCAAAACAAAAAAACCTTTTTTCTTGTAGGTACAGGTTTGAGACTATAGATTTGAGGCCAGATTTGGATACCCTTTTTGGATTTCTTTCGGACTGTGCGAACAGGGACACTTTCAGAGTTGAGCAGATCAAGTTGGCAAAAGTGGTACAGGGTTGACCTTTTTCATAAGACGACATCAGAATGGAAAAATATTTCTGGGTTTTGTCCGTCTCATTGTTCTAGTTTGGTATCAACTGTCAGCATCTCTAGAAACACTCTACAGATCTTAGAAAACAACAATCTTTGATCTGCCATTTTGTCAGGTTGGTACTTCATCTCATCCATTTCAATTCCTAGAACTATCATATACATTCCTTTCTAAATTGGGAATTTAAGATATCTTTCCTCTTTGCTCTCATTTCCAAATTATTGATTCATTTGTGCATTGATCCTTTTTGTGTTGATCAATTTGGATCTTTTATTTGTGCATTTGAGGTTGAAAGGAACATCTTATCTTCCCCACACATCACACAAACATCTACATTTTCAAATGTGACCACTTTTTATATGTTATAGGTCTATATGAACTAACTCTAAAATACCATGAGAAGAGAAATTTTTTCTCTTAAACCTAGATTTTGACATTTTTCTCATTTGACAATTCTTTCACATAACATGGTCAGGTTTAGATACGCTTGGTACGCCTCTTAATTTTCTTTTCTTACTGATATTGACCATGTTGTCAAAATTTACATGACATAACCTCTTATGCCACAACCATATATCTTCATTCTTAGCCAACAAGCAATTCATTTTAGCAGTGTCAACATAGAATAGATTACCTTTTGATTGTTCTCTAGTGCCGATCAAATTTCTTGTTTCATCATAGATTCTAGCTTTCCTTTTTTCAAATGAAACTCAGTGACCAGTGTTATTCACTTGTGAAACACTCAACAGATTATAATTAATTCCTTTCACCTAATATGAATTCTCACATTTGATCTTGTCGTTCAGCAGTATAGTACCTTTTCCTTTCACTTGACAAGGTTTATTGTTTCCCATTCTAACAGATCCACCATTATAATGCCCAAGAAATTGAAATTTTTCTTTATTTATAGTCATGTGATATGTGCAGCCACTATCAATAACCCAAATGTCATGCTTGCTAACTCTAGAAATAAGTTTTGTTTCAACATACCTTTCATATTCTTTTGGATCTTCTTTCAAATCTACAAATATATTTTTAATGTCTTCATCAGTGTCGGTGTCAGTGTTTTTGCCTTTATCATCAGCAATGTAACATGCCTTCTTTCCTTTGTCTTTGTAATCTCAGTTACTACTTTTGTCATAATTTTAGTTTCTTCTATATTCTCAATCATGTTTTCTATCATTAGATCTTTCATTTCTTTCATCACTTTTTCTATTTGGGCATCTGGCAGCAAAGTGTCCCCTTTTTTTACAATTAAAGCATGTCAAAGGTATTTTACCTTTATACCTTCCTTTAACTTTGTGAAATATTCTAGCCATTAATACTTCACTTTCATCAAGTTATTTATCATCAGTGTCAGTGTCACTATCATTTCTTATCATGTGTTTGTTACCAGATTTACTAATTTTCAGAGAGGAAAAAAATGCAGACTCAACAGTAGGAACAACATTGTTTTCAAAATTGTTCAACTCAAATGAAATCAGTTTACCAAAAAGGCTATCAACTGTAATATTGTTTCCATGTGCTTCTCTCATTTCATGTATTGTAGAGACTCTAATAGAAAAAATAGGCAACAAAGTTATAAGAATCTTACTCACAATAGTATCTTCATCAATAACTCCACCTGCTCCATGAATATTATTCACAACCTCCTTGATTCGGTTACTATACTGTGTTATGTTTTCTCCTTCTTTAATTCTCATTTCATCAAAGTTTCCTTGAATAATTTCAGCTTTAGCTATTTGCGCATTTAAATCTCCTCTATAAACTTGTGTAATCTTGTCCCACATCTTCTTGGATGATGTACATGTCTTAATATCCTCAAATTCAGCATCAGTTAGTGAAGAGGCAAATTCTACCATCATAGTATTGTATTCATGTTTTTCTCTCATCTGATTAACAGTCAAAGGTCCAGTATGTAGGATGCATTTAGTATCCAGGTATAACTTAATATCATCTCCATTCCCTAATAGGTATAGTCTCATTCTTCTCTTCCATGTTGATAATTTCTCCTTGTTCAGCTTCGTTGCATCTCTCTTATACATCTTGTGATCTTTAGCTTAAGTCCTTGAAAATTTTCCTTCTAAGAACTTTATGCTCTGATACCAATTGTTAAATAAGTGAGAGAGGGGGGGGGGGTTGAATCAGTTAGCTCAAGTTATCCTATAGTCCCAAATTCTCCCAGATATATATAAAAACAATTTCAAATAATCAACTCGGTGAAACGTAAACTGTGATCTTAAACTTTAGTTACTCAACTATTAAGTTATATACCGAGTAGTAGTAAATCAATATTGTGATTACCGGTCAATACTGATAAATTAATGTATAAATAAAAATAACAATCCACAACAATCATACACATTAACACATATATTTTTAATGTGGAAACCGTGCTAAGGGAAAAACCACCTGGGACTGGTAACCAAAAATATTTCACTCTTCTGAAGTGAGCTTGGTTAAGAGCCAACCTTGATTAAGGTTACAATGCACTCTGCTAAATGTGACCTTGTTAGAGGATTTATCACTAAAAGTTCTCCCTTGACCAATAATTTACTATGGGGTCAACAAGAAAACACTCAACATTCATTTGAATGTCACAATAAAGACTTTGACATCCTTCTCGGTTAAGAGATTTATCTATAACAATGGTTAAACTGATACATTAATGATATGATTTAAATACAACTCTGTTTTCATATTCAGATCTATGCTAAGTACATAATACCTCTGATCAATATGTTCACTTTAGTTCCTCTGAGTCTTCATACTTTGTTCTGCTTGGTAAATGCTCTTTCCTCTATTGCTCGGTGTTGTCTGTAGAATTTCTCAGTTCTATCTTTCAACCAGTTTGATTAGTCATGCATGAATTTTTCATGTATGTACACTAGTATATTCATAATGAATCTCTTGTCTCTTATATAGACATCATGGCTCATTTAATTTCCATACTTTTGATTTGGCCGCTTAATCTCCACCATTGATTTTGCCACTTAAACCTTCCTCCACAGTTGTGTACAAAACACATTTCAATCTTCTTCATCAGATTATCCTTGAATTTTCATATCCATTTGATCATCATAATAAGTCTTATCAATTGCCTCAGAATCATGAATTTTCCATCTCATCATTTTAGTCGGCCTCGGTTTGATTTACTGCTCAGTCAATACCGTGATGTGTCGGCGATCCCTAACTCGGTTATCACTATGCTCGGTATACACTATATTTACTTGGTGTTTACTTTTACTCGGTGTATATAGAACTCTTCAATTACCAATCACATAAACTTTGTTTGTTCCAGATCTTTGACTCATAATAGATGTTTGTTACCACAATCATAATCAAATAAGTTGACATCAATGACAATACATTAATTGATTAATGACTATCATCACATTTGTAACTCAGTTGATCATCAACAAAATAACTTCAAATATACAATCAGTTGTATTTCATTGGATATAACTACTACACATGTATCATGAGGTAGTTTTTCACCATGGTACCTATCCTTAGTATCACCAAAGTGGTTTTCACTACTGTATGTATTTATTTCTTTGTACATTTTTTGAATTTTTTTGAAAATGTTGGGATTCCCTGACAGGTTAAGTGTATAAGTGTTTTAGGTGCATGATATCGATAGTGTTAAGGAGAGGATCTCCTTCTGGTGTAGAAAGATGATATGCCCTGGAACCAAACTTGTAGTGATGATATAGGGGCCAAACCAGTTAGGCTAAAACTTTCCTTTCTTTTCATGGCTCTATAGATTCTTCTGATTTTGCATTAGGACAAGATCACCTAATTCATACTTATGGGGCTTGATCTTCTTGTTATACTATAGTTATATGTGATTTTGATACATACAAAGATGATTTAGGGAATTGATATACCTCTCATGAAGGAGCTAGAGCTCTGGTAGTCGTGTAACTCTATATTATTCATCTAGAAATAAGATATATAAGGAAACCCTAAGGGAAGGGACCTTGACCTCAATAGGAAGGAAATTTTCTAAACCAAATATGAGGGAATATAGAGTGATACATATGGGTGTGTGGATGGAAATGTAGTAGGCTCATATGGAAATATTTAATTCTAGGTACAAGTCATGACTATCTTCACTCACTATCTTCTCTAGGATTTTGATAATGGTTTTCTTCATAGCTTCAGCTTGATCATTTCCTTGTGGGTAGTAGATGGAGGAAAAATGATGTTTAATAACAAACCTATGACATAGATATTTGACATCCTTATATTGAAGGATGTGTTATTATAAATAAGGATGTTCTAAGGGATGTCATAATGAAAGATAAGGTAATTCGGTATGAACTTGGAGATATGTTTTCTAGTAGTGTAGTTGAGAGGAATGGTTTCAACCCACTTAGTCAAGTACTCAGTGGTAGTAATGTTGTACTTGTGACCATTGGAGGAAATGTGATATATTTTTCCTATGAGAGAGAGCCCCCATTCTGAGAAGGGGCAAGGCATAATGATCGGTTGCAAAGACTAGGAGGGTGCATGTATCAAATTACCATGCTTCTGACAAGGCACACATTTCTTAACAAAATTATAAGCATCCTATTGCATAGTATGCCAATAATAGCTTGTTTGCAAAACATTCTTTGCAAGAGTAAGACCACTATAATATGTACCATTTTTCCTTGGTGAACCTCTTCTAATGTTGTTTGATCTTTGTATGATCATTGACACCTAAGGTGGGTTCCATCAAAGTGTTTACAGTAAAGGGTGTCACCTAGGAGGGTGTAATGGGATGCAGGACAAATGAAGGTCTTGTGTTGGTTAGTGATAAGGTGTGTTGGTGTTCCTTAATAATGAACATAAACATACATATCTTTATACTAGGGTAAATTAGGACCAACAATTTCACATATCGTTTTGGACTCTAGCATGTCATAAGCAAAGACCATAAGGTGATCAACAATAAATTCACACTGATGACTATTATTAGGCATAGAAATTAAGGATCCAATAGTAGACATTGGCATTGACAACTTTCTTATTTTCTCTATAAATATGTTGGAACTAAATCTCTACAAATTGTTTTCTTAAATCTTCAACCATGTGATGGTAGGGGAGAACTTTGTCATCCTTAGTCTGGACTTCATCACTGACTTGTTTATTGACAAGCTGGGAGTCACCAAAAACAAGGAGACTACTGATATTCAATTTGATAGCCAAGAGAAGCCCTGTGACCAAAGCTCCATATTCTACAATGTTATAGGTACATTCAAAGGTCAACTTGTAGGACTTTGGTATGTAATCTCCTTGTGGGGTTATGAATAATATGCCAGTCCTTGTTCCTTTCTATATGTATGATCCATCAAAATATAGTTTTAAATGTGTGCTAGGGGTAGCCATTATGATTGCGTCATTAGGAAATTTTCCCAAAATAGGATGATCTGTAGCAATAGGAGCTTTTGCAAGATAATCTACGATGACTTTTCATTTTACTGCTTTACAATCCACATACTTAATTTTAAATTCACTAAGGATCATCACCCATTTTGTTATATAACCAGTGAGAGTTTCTTTAGACATTAGGTACTTGAGAGGGTCAATTTTAGCAATAAGCTTAATTTTATGACTGAGAATATAATGGAAATGTTTCTCCATGAAGAAGGAAACAAAAAGACATGCCTATTCTATAGGTGTATATTTTATGTCATATCCAACTAAGATATTTTTGATATAGTATATGGTTCTCTCTTTTCCATCATCATCTAACTATGCTAGTAGTCCCCCTAGTGCAATAGTGGTAGCGAACATGTACAGGAGGAAATTTCATCATGAGATAGGTAGATCGAGCATTGGTAGTGAAGCTAGATACTGGTAAAGTTGATCAAAGGATTTATGACATAGACAGTCCCACAAAAACTTAGTACCCTTTTGAATAAGATGAGAGAAAGGATGAAACTTATCTGCAAGATATGTAATGAACCATGAGATTGGTTGGAGTTTCCCTTGTAATCTACAATTTTTCTTGATATTATTAGGAGCTGATATTTCTAGGATTAATTTGACTTTCCTTGGGTCAACCATGATTACTCTTGGTGATACAATGTAACCATGCAACTTTTTTGATGTCACCCCGAAGACACATTTCTTAGGATTCAGTCAAACCTTATATTGCTCAAGTCACTCAAATATCTTGGTAAATACTTCAATGTGTGACTCTTTGATCTTTAATTTTCCTAGTGATTCATCAAAATAGTCTTCCAAGATATCATGTAGGATGTCATGAAAGATAGCAGTCATGGCGTGTTGATGTGTAGCTCTGGAATTGATCTTAAGTCTAAAGGGTGTGACTTGGTAACAAAATGTACCCTATAGCGTAGTGAAAGTAGTCTTATGTTCATATTCTACAGAAATATTGATTTGGTTATTGTTGTAGAATCCATCCATGAGAGATATCTTTTCATGCCCTACTATTTAATCTACTATGTTGTCTCTGTTGGGAGGTGGAAAATCATCCTTAGGACATTAATGTAAGTGCTAGGGTAGATGAAAGGAATTAGGAAAAATTTGTCCCCCAAAACCTTCTATAGGGGGCTTCAAGACACCAAACCTTTGAGACCTAGACTTACACCTTCAAAACATCATCCAAACATCTTCAAACTACCATCCACCACCTTGAAACAAAGGCACAACAACTAGTACAAGATGGATGTCACACTGCTTCATGCTATCTCTTAAGGATACATAAAAAACTTGGTTCCTACAGGGAAAATGGAAAGGAAGGCTTATAGGGGTTGACCTAAATTTTCAAGGTTGATTATAGGACCAAAAAAACATGTCCACCTATTGGGAGACCTCAGGGAATTCATTTGATGAGGGTTCCTTCTATAAGCCTCCAAATTGCTTGTAGCCCTAAATGGACTGAAAATTTGACTTAACTCTTTAAAGTCCCAAATAACATGGAGAATTAATCATAGATATAAATACTATTTATAGATACTAGGGTAGAATCCAAGCACCAAGGTCTGAAGGTCAAGACCAAACATGAAGTTTACTAATTTTATTATGGACCAGAGGGCTAATTAGGCCACTATTTGTGAAGGAAGTACCAAATCTTGAGGGATTATACTTCCAAAACCAATTGGAACATTTAGAGGATGATAAATTAATTTTAGATAGATGATTTAAGCCCTTGGTGCTTGGTTCTCAAAGAGTTATACACTACTATGTATATTCAGGAAAGGTGCATACATGAGGATATGCACCCAGTGCTTGGTGTTTCTTCCATATCCCTACATGGTCACCAAAATAACTTAAAAAATCTCTAAGGACATAGTAAAGGGGATTATTCCACCAAACATTTTCAAATTACCATGGTGCAGATGCTAAGAAATGAAGAAACAAAGAAAAACCCTAGGTAATGGAGTCAAACTAGAGTAGCAGAGACTAAAATGCTAATAACATGAGTTAGAGAATAAATATAATCACAAAAAAAAATACATATGGAAGATAAGACACATAGGAATCTAACATAATAGGTTTTTCCCAGATTAGATGTCATACATTTTTGTACAATCCTCTGTAACAGCGGAAATGAAAGGAAAATGGGTTTATTTTATTGATTGAAAACAATATAACATTAATATGCCTTCCACCGACCCATAAGAGATATATGAAGGCCTTCCCCATTGGTTACAAATGATTTTTGAACTATCTATCCATTAGGGAATTCATTTATACAAATAAGAAAAAAGTTGTCAATTTGCTCAAAAAGTTGCATGACAACTTTTGGCAATTTTGACAACTTTTGCATTTTTGCACTAAGGGAGCAATTTTGTTAAAAAACATGAACCTATGGTTCATTTATGACCAAAAGAACATAAAAAAATAAAAATATCCTAATTCCTAATGTTTTGAGGTCCTTTGACCATGGTTGACCAAGTGGCTTATAAATGCCAATACTTGGAACCAGGCCTTGCATGCTGGATCAATGGATTGGTAGGATTCCTATTAGGATCTAGACATCCAAAATACCCCCTAGGAGTCATAAAGAAGATGAATTATTTATTGATCTGCATTGGGTGCTCCTACACCATACTCTCCTTGATTTTTAGAACTCAAGTTCCCACTTGAGTCAAGTTGTTCAATTGAGGTGTCATGTTGTGTGATCTAGTCCTTTGTCATACAAGTGGCATACATGTTGGGAATTCCTTTCTATTTGACAAGGTACTACATGTACTTTTTCTTCTTGGTCTTTTTGAGGATCTTAGAGGTTTTCTAGGAGGTAGTTTTGTACATAATTTGCAACATCATTTGTGTCTGGATGAGTAGATGTACCCGCATCATTATTAGCTACATCACCTTTATGAGGAGTTAGATCTGCCACATTAAATATTGGAGAAATAAACAAGGTAGGGGGAAGAGAGATTTCATAGGCATTTTCACCCATTTTATGTAATATTGTGCATGGTCCTACTTTCTTCGTGTGTAACTTGGAGTATCTTCCTTTAGGTAGTCTTTCTTTCCTGAGATATGCCTAGACTTTGTCCCCAATTTGTAAATGAACCTCTCTCCCTCTCTTATCTGCATGTTCTTTATATTTTTGAGTAGTCTATTGCAAGTTGTATTTGACTTCGTCTTGCACTTGGGCAATGAGTTTTTCCAATTCGTTTCCTTGAGAAATGACTTTTAAATCTGAAGGTAGTCTACAAGATCTAATGGACCCCTGGGATCCAAACCATATACTTTTTGGATTCTGATGTAGAGAGACATAAAAGTTCTTCATAGCTCCATACTAAATTGTCTCTCTCTATCATAAACATTGATTAGAGGCTCACAATATTTTTGATATTACAATAAAAACAACATAAAATTAATATTATAATCCATAATCATCATTGAATTAAAACTCACCAACAATCAATGAACATTCACTGATTCCTTCAATACATTGCACACTTCACGAGTCATTCATAGACAGTTTTCTAGACCCTTACTCAGTAACACATAACTTCTTGAAAACAAATTAGTTTGTAAATCACTCCAGTGAGAATGTGACCAACTAGGATTTACCCAACATATCTACAAATTGTAAAGATCCAATGGTTCAATTAACATATATGCCCCCCGTACAGAGACTGAATTTCACTATCACAGAATAAGAAAAACATGCATAACGGTTCTTGATTCCAGACTTTCATAGAAGTTAATAACTATATTAAGAATATTGAATCGGTATTTCTATCCAAAAGACCCAATATCAAATGCTTGACAACAGAAAATATAACAAAAAGAAGCTACCACCTTTTAAACAACCATTGAAATAATTAAAAACAAACCGAAGTCAAGAACCGTATAATAATCGATCAATAAGGAAATCTTTGAAACCGATCTGCATAAAACCTTAAACATTATAGATAAAGAAATGACTCGATGCAGTTTGTAAACCATCTGCATAGATGACATGAATGGCTCTTTGGCTAATAAATAGCAAGCCCAATTCTCTTTTCACAATTTTCACTATGTCCCATAACTTACTATCTCCATTCGATTACATTTCTGTCCATTTATAATTGATTCTTGGACAGTTACAAAACTGTACGTCTTCCCTATGACCATTTACATTCTCATTTGACTATCAGTTACAAAGACCATATAATCTCCTTTCAGGTACATTACAATGGATTTTAATAAATAAACAACTTATTGACATGGTTGAATGAAATCTCAAATGACTTAAATATATTAATATTATATAAATTTGACATAATGTTCAAAGGTCGAGGTGCCTCTGCACCAGACATGTTTTTTTTAGGTCTCAGAAGTCGGTGTACAAAACATAAAACAAACTAAATGCATGGATTTTATAAAAAAATTATATTCATACCTATCTAAAATGGAGGCACCCTACTCCATTGATGTTCTCTTTTGGTGATTGTATGTGGATATGCTATCCAAAACACAAGTGATGCCGCAAATGATTTATAAATGTTATATGGATGAAATAGATTCTACAAATGAAAACTAAATGGTGTATAGAGTGCAAACTAATAGAGTTTATATGCAAAGGCTATGCTAAAATGCTATGATTCTATGCTATTGGAAATGGAATTCTAATTGATATAATAAGATAGAAAATGATGTAACAAGATTGGTATGGACTCTAAAGAAATTTTAGCATGATAACATTGTGCAAAAGAATGGATGGGAATGCATGAGGAGAGACTCCTATTTATAGAATTTGAAGGGAAATGAACAGTTAGGATTCAAAATTGAATGAAGGTCTACGATGCATTTGGATCAATGATGTGGATGTCAAGTGTAGGCCACATATTCAAGCGTAGTTGGCCATGCAAGGTGAGGTGTTGCTCACACATTTATGAGCAACCTTGGAAGAGGTGACAATAAATGCCAAGTGGGGGACAAGTGGAAAAGGTGAGAGGCTCAAGGAATCTCACATATATGTGACGAAGGCTCAAGGAAGAAAGTGGAGATAAATGTGTAAGAAGGAAGGTGGCCATTTAAGGAAGTAGGTGGTTGAATGTGGCAATGTCTCACACATGTGTGATACACATTCAAATTTGGAGGGAAGACTAATTATTGTAGGAATTACACAATTAATCTAATTAATCGGGATCAATTAGAGGGTAGGTCTAGGGGTGTCATAATTGTGTAGGCTAGGTTTAGAATTAATTAATTAAGAATTAATTAAATCATAAGGATTAGGTTAAAGAAATCTTCCAATAATTATAAATTATTTGAATATTGGCTAAAGGGGATAATGTGTTAAATTTATCAAAATATATCACATTATTAGGCTAAGGGAATAATATTATTAAGTATTTCAAATTAAAGATATTGTGGAAATGGATAAAATAATATAATTAATTAATTAAAATCAATCATATTATTTTGGCTAAGTAATTAATTAAATAAAACTTTAATTAGTTACAAGGTTGGGGAATCATGAATTTTAATAAATTCACAACGAACAATTTTGGGCATCTACATCCATGTGTTCCATCAAGTTTGTTGTGACATCAAGCCCGATGGTCATGTGTAGCTTCTCCTGGTACTTTAATGTTAATTATGCTAGTTGCTTGTGGGGGCTTCTTGTTAATACTCATTTTTCTTTGTGGATACTAGACTATGGTTCCAAGGTGAACACTTTAGTTGCTTATAGTTTTCTACTAGTTATAACAATCTATGTGTTGCTAGACTCCTTTTGGGTTGTTTTTAGTCTGTTGTTAAACATAGCTTTTAGTATGTTGGTAGATGCTCATAGATTTTAATGTTGATACTATTAGTGTATTGTTGATCTCTATTACCAAATTTTTACACCCTTAGGCTATAGTTGTGTAAGGAATAAGACCATTATTTTATTATTTTTGATTAAAAAAGCAGCCAAGACAAGGGGGTTGACCCGAACAGACACAACCGAAATGAGAAGTGTAGACTACCAACAGACTACCAGCACACCATGAAGGTCACCAAACCCTCAGCCAATACCTTTTTTAAAAATAAAAAACCAAAAATTAAAACTAACAGGCCCCAACTCCAACATGGAGCTGGCAACTAGCTTGTTACCCCTAACAGACCCCAGCTTCACCTTGAACCTGGTAACCACTTTGTGGAAGTAAGTATCAAAGTAATTATGATTAAAATAAAAGTAGGAATTAATAGCAAACCAGTACCATAAGTTTAGCAGAAACACAAAGAGGCCCACAGTGGCCAGCCAACGGATCCAAACAAAAGAGAAAAGCATGGAAAACTAAGAAGGCTACTTGGGGTTTTTACCCCCACCATCCAATAGCAGCATGAGCCAATCCTCTGCGAGGAATTGGAACAATTTCTAGTCCTTGTGCTCTTCCCTCAGAGTAGATGCCTTCTCCATTTGCAGCAGCTCGAGTGTGGTTGCAGCACAATGCATAAACTTAACCACGAAACCAGCCAGCCTGTTGAAGCTTTCACCAAGTTTTTTAATTTCCTTTGTGACCTCCCGTAGATTCTTCTTGGAGATAGAATCAAGGGAGGATGTCTGAAGAGCTTTAATATCCTTCTAAAGTTGGGAAAGTTCACTCACCACATTCATCACGCTCTCGGTATCCACTTCCTTAACCTCCAGAGTGTCATCTTTGATTTTCCCACCAACTTTGGGGTTCTCAGCCATCGCCTGGGGGTCTGTTGGTGAGGGGGTCATGGGCCACAAGTCTTCGGTCCTTCTTCATACAATTTATTCTTAGATAGATCCATGGTGGGCAGAATGAAGCTGGTCGAAACTTGGGGAGAATCATGGCTCTTCTCTTCCTTGTCCAAATCCTAAGGGTTCTTTCCTTTTCCACACTCCTTAATCTTGCTTTTCTTCCCCTTTTTTGTGTTCCCACTGGTGTATTTCATCTTTCCATCCTCCTCCAAATTTTCCTCTTCCTCCTCATCTTCAAGGTACCGCTTCCTAACCACTTTCTATTTGTAGTGGGTGTTGGTTGCAATTCTATGGGACCTCCATCTACTATCATTATCTTCCTCCTCCTCCTCAGACTCAATAGTGATTTGGGCTCCACCCGTAGACCCCACTTTGTTCTTCTTAGATTTTTCTAGGGTTTTGGAGGAAGATGAGGGGTTAGATTGGGAGACTGTCACCTCCTTAGGAACCTTCTCAGCTAGCATGGTAATGCCCTGTAAATATACAATCCTTGGGGAGCATAAGGCAAGGTGGAAATTGTATAGGCGGAGAATAAGCCCTTGGTGAAGAATGCTATAGTTCTGCCTAGTTTTTAAATTTTTCCCTAACATCCAAAACTGTAGCTTCGAGGGAGTGAAGCAGGAAAAAGGGGAAAAAGATGGTATCATTATACCTGAAGTGGTTTAGCAGGTGAAAGTGGTAGTTGTAGCAGGTGTCAAAGTCACCTTCCAGGGTAATATACTTCATAAGGATGAGGCATACATCATTCCACAGGTTTGGCAGCGCCTCCCTTTTGAACCCTCCACGGATTGGAACCAAAACCTCTAATTTCTTGAAGAATCTCATCTTACCAAAATCATCGAGGCTCTTAGTTATCTTTTTCCATTTCTTCCCTTCAGTGGAAAGCCACGTAGCCTGAGATATAACTTCTTCATTTACCTCAAAGGTAATACCATTAATTGTAACCTTATGCTCCATCCAGGTTCTCACTAGCTGCATGGAGATAATCTCATCATAGCCTCCCATAGCTTCCATGAAATGATAGAAACCACCCTCCTTCAGGTAGGTCACAACACACTGGTTCTTGAGGAACCCATCCTCAATTCTAGGAGGTTCAACCCACCCATATCATAGTTGTACTCTGGATTCACTTTTTCTTGTATCTCCACCGACATTTCACCTTTCACACCTCTGCCCAAAACCCACTTAACCAGAGTCTTGCGGCAAACAAAAAAATCACAGCACCAAAGGGCGGAAATACATAAGGAAAATAACCAAGTGGGGATATTATATGTTGTCTTAATGAGTTGGCAAGTATCGGTCACATGGTTGGCTGGAGTGATTGCAGAGCCTTCATGTATCATGACATGATTGCCTTTCCCATGATTAATGCACCACTTAAACCCATTTTTCCTTTCAAGCTCTTTCAGACTCATGATTTTCCCCACGTTAGCTCCAATTTTGAAAAAACCCGTACTTTCCAAAATTGGCATTAAGAGCCCATCTTTTCAGAATTCTAATAATATTAAAATCCTTCCCTATAACTTTTTTAAAATTTGAATTCACCCCAATCCTCGTGATCTTGTCCGCCGCCTCTCCCATCCAATCAAAAATGTCCTTGTACTCCATAGATTAATTACTTTGTTTTTCGACAAGCAAGGCAATTTTCTTGGAAAGGGAGCCCAAGTTTCTCCAGCACCTTAAGGCTTGTTGATTAAGACTCATGGTTGCCAGCTTGTCAGCCACTGCATTTCCCTCTCTGAAAATGCGTTGTATTTTGAAATTGTCAAATCTAGTGAGCAACGACCAGATGTCCTGCAGCAGATTAGATAGCCTCCAACTAGCTTTAAATTTTCCCTTGACCATTTCAATAATAATTTTAGAGTCACCCTCAATGACCACCCTCTTTACTCCCAAAGTGATCGCCACCTTTAGGCCCCAAAAGAGAGCAGAGATTTCTACCACATTATTTGATCCCGACCCGAGATCTATTGCATATTTACTGATCACTTTGTCATTTTTGTCTATGAAGATACCTCCACCCGCAATAGATCCTTTGGAGGTAGCTCCATCAAAATTTAGTTTGGTGAAATTTTCCTTTGGGGGGGACCACTTGCTATTCCTTCTCGCCACAATCTTAGAGAAATCAAACTCATAGATGGAGGGAGGCAGCTGCCAATCCTTAGCCATTGAACAATCAAATAGCTTAGGGGAGGGGGGAAGGGGGGATTTTCTAGTGGAAAGTACCAAGGTTGTCCTTCAATAAATTCACAACCATCCTCGCCATCCCATCAGCATCTTTTTCCTCCCCTCTGAACACCCAGTTATTCCTTTCCTTCCATAGGCTCCAAAAAACATGTGGGGGTAACAACCTCCAAAGGGTGTTGATAAGTGGGTGATCTGTGAGGTTCCCCTAGCTACAAATGAATTGGTCCAAGTCCTCCATGAAGACCCAATTCAATCTCATATTGCTCATAATTTTGGACTAGACCAGAGTTGCATAGGGACAATGAATAAGGATGTGGTTGACGGTCTCAGCATGTATTTTACATAGGGCACATCTATTGACCAATTTAACTCCTCTTTTCTAGAGGTTATCCAACATAAGAATTTTACCATGGAGGGCTGTCGACTAGAAGAAATTGATCTTGGGGATTAATTGGGGGATCCAGACTTTCCCCCAGCTCTTTTCATCTGCCACAACTTAAGTGAGTTAGATATACAGATTTCACCATGATCTCCACCGACTTGTTATGACATGAAATGGCTTTGTCCTCAACAAGGGATATAAGAATCTTGACGCCATCAAGAAGCTTCTGAATTTCATTTATATAGGGTGGCACTTGAGTCTGATCTTGAAAATCATCAGCAAGAACTTTCCATTTCTTATCTTGAGAGATGTAGTCACTAACTTTACCTCCAAAGTGAGAAATCAATTTATCTTTGATGAGTCCAAACTTTTCCCATCTGAGGGAGTTTTCCCCCACCCACCAGTCCTCCCAAAAATGAATCTGGGTACCATTTTTGACACCCATTTAAAACCTTTGAAAAGATTTCCTTTACTTTTATAAATGAAATTCCAGATTTTTGAGCCGGAGGGTAAATTTTAACCATAGGGGAATTGGTCGTTGGAAAAGTATTTGGCCTTCATAATTATACTCCAACTAGGATTTCCTCTGAAAATCTTCCAACCCACTTAGTTATCAAAGCCTTATTTAGGTCCTTGATTTTTCTCACTCCCAGACCTCCAGCCAGCTTTGGTTGACAGACAGTATCCCAGATAACCAGGTTCATTCTAGCCTTTTCCTCCGTCCCTGACCACATAAAGTTTATCTAGATTTCTTCTAGTTTCTCCGTCGTTCTATCATTTATTTTGAAAAGAGATAGGAAATAAACAGGAATTCCTTGGAGAGCTACTGAAAGCAATTGGAGTTTTCCAGCATTGCTAAGGACCTTACCTTTCCATCCATCTATTTTTTTCTGCATTTTTTCCAATATGGAGTTCCAAAATTCATCAGAGACCTCCTTCACCGTGAGCGGGAGTCCAAGATAGGTATCTAGAATTGTGGCTCCCTTACAACCAAGACATTCCACAATTTTCATCTGTGTCCTTTTTTCAGTGTTGAAGAAGTAAATTTTTCTTTTGTTGTAGTTAATCACTTGACCAGATGCCATTTCATAATTATTTAGGAGGCCTTTCCATTCTCTAGCCTCTCTAATGCAAGCTTTCCCAAAGAGGAACATATCATCCACAAATTGTTGTAAAACTTCTGGGGGAAGAGTGGAGGCCCATTTAAAACCAACAGTAGATCCAACTCCTTCCAGTCTTAATAAGTTCTGAGCAAACACATTTGCCACCAGAAGGAAAAGATATGGGGATAGTGGGTCCCCTTGATTTAATGCCCTTTCCAGAGTAAAGGACCCCCAAGGTGAGCCATTGACCAGAATAGCAAAGTCAACCGTTTCCATCGCCACCTTTATAATTTTAATGAAATTATCATGGAAACCAAATTTCCTAAGCACCCCATACAAAAATTTGCATAGTACCTTATCATATGCCTTGGAGATGTCCAATTTTAAAGCAATACCAGTGTTCTTCCCTTTCTCCATAGAATGTATGATTTCATGAGTGGTGATAACAACATCAAGAAATTGTCTTCCCGGTACAAACCCCTTTTGGTTGGGATTAATTATTTTCTCAAGAAGGGGTTTAATCCTATTGGTGATAATTTTGGATAGAATTTTATAGGCAGTGTTACAGAGGCTTATGGGGTGAAAGTCAATCATGCATTTAGGATCCTGCACTTTAGGCACAAAGACAATGTAGGTTTTATTAATTATTTTCAGGATGCTACTAGTCCTGAAAAAATCACGGGCAGCATGGATAAGATCATATTTGACTACTTCCCAGAAGTGTTGGAAGAAGGCCGGGGGAAACCCATCCGGTCCTGAAAATTTAAAGGCTCCCATAGAGAAAACTACAGTTTTAACTTCCTCCTTAGAAACTTGAGACAATAGGGGCTCATTGTCACCCTTAGTAATAACATTAGGGATAACTTCCATAAGAAAGTCAAAATCATTATCCATCCCAATCTGAGCCGACTTTCAGAAAATGCCTTGGAAGAAATCCACAGCATGATTACCAATATCTTCATCCTCCAAAAGCTGGCTCCCGTTAGCATCCAGAGATTTAATGGTGTTCCTTCATTTATGTATGGAGGCTGAGCTATGGAAGAAAGTAGAGTTCCGGTCACCCTCCTTCAGCCATTGAACACAAGACCTTTACTTCCAGAATATTTCCTCCCTTTTGAGGTTTTCTTTCCATTTTCTCCTCCATCCTTTCTCCTTACAATGATTGTCCCAGGTCGAATCACCAGAGGCCATGTCCTTCTGGAGGTGTTTGAGTTTCTCCTCAATTTCTTTTTTTGCATTGGAAAATGTCTCCAAACTTGGATTTACTCCACCTTTGGCCCTCCCATTTGATAATTTTTACTTTTTCAGCTATTCTGTACATTATTGTTCCCCTAACCAGGGTATTCCACCATCTTTTAATACATTATTCAAATTCATTGTGAGAGTGCCAGATAATTTCATAACGAAAGGGATGGGGTCCATTTCATTTTCTTTCCTCCCAGACAAGGATAAAAGGGGAGTGGTCAGAAATCATTCTCGAAAGGAGAGAGAGACTAATCAAGGGAGAAACATCCCATCCTCCTGATAACATCCATATATCCATTCTAACATGGATCAGGTGTCTCCCTTTTCTATTGTTGGACCAAGTAAACCCCATTCCCTGCATATCCATATCAACTAGATCATTGTGCCTCATAAAATCTGCCAGCTCCTACATACTTTCTGAGTAATATTGTGTGCCCCCAATTTTCTCATACAGGAATAGAAGCGTATTAAAACCCCCCGCACACATAGTGTGGTGGAAATTATTAGCTTCAATGAGGCTAGAAATTTCCCCCCAGATTCTACCACGTTCACTTCTAATGTTAGGAACATAAATATTATACAAGTACCAGGAAATATTATTCCAAGTAAAAAACATAGTAAGGGAGTTATGAGAAAAGGCCACAATGTTTCCGAATAACTTACAAGGGTTCTAGAGAGTGGCCAAACCACCAGAGGCTCCATCAGCTTCACTATACAGAAAGGACGCACCCAGCCATATGTTATCCACCAGCAGAGTGAAGTTTTGATACTTCATTTTAACCTCCTGAATAAGAACCACATTGAACTTGAACTCAAGAATATACTTCTTTAGAGTGAACTATTTTTGCGGGCTGCTCATGCCTCGTATGTTCCATGAGAGGAACTTCATATTTTATTTTTTTGGGATTCTTCTAGGGTTAACTGCTGCCCATTGGCAATAGCCCTTGCTGCTTCTTTTTCTCTTACTGCTCTCGCCGTCAGTCGACTCACTTTTGTTTCATTCTCCACATTTTCTTTTTTTTTGGTTTCCACACTTTCAGTCACCTTCTTGCCTCTAGTTTTCCTTTTAGGCTCCGACCAGTCAAAGACAATAGTCGATGGCGATGAATGGGTCAATATTGGTATTTCCATTACCTGTCCCGCCCCATTATGGATTGGGGAGGAAATTTCCCCCCCATCATTTAGAATGCTCTCTTCACTAGCTTCCCTTTCAGTCATCATGCTTTCAGACTCCTGTGCCTTATCCCCATTGTTGTCTTCTTTATTTCCCTCCCCGTTTGGGCTTCCTCTATGAGAGTTGGGGGACTACCCTTAGGTCTTCAACAAACTCTCCTTCTTCTAGGTCCGCCACCTTCTCGACCTCTTTATCCTTTCCATTTCCATTCTCCTCCACCCCTTATGCAAGAGACAAAATCCCATCAAGGGGGCGAAGGGCCTCTATAATAACCACAGTCCCATCAACCTGGTCCCACGCACCTTCCTTCACACTTAGAGACACTGAAGTAGACCACTCAGATTCTTTCTCCTCAATCCTAGGGGTTACTTTGCAGTTTGTCACCACATGCCCATTTTTACCACATTTCTGGCAGTGTAGAGTGGCATTCTCATACACAATGGCCTGATTCCATTTCCCCCATTTGGATTTTAGCATCACAAAGTTAGGGAGGGGATTATTCATTGTCACATTCACGCAGAATCTTGCAAATACCAGCCTAGTTTTTTGAATGGTAACCGTATCCGCTGCCACATAGTTTCCAAATGAGTTCCCAATCCATCGGAGCACCTTTTCATCCCAAAATTCAAGGGGAAGTCCTGGTAGGCAGACCCACACAGGGGCAACTTTCTGCAATTCAACCTCTGGATTGAAACTTGGCTTCCATTTGGCCATTAGCAGTGCATGTTTACCATAGTACAAACTTCCAGTGGAAACAAGAGTATAGTCCTTTGTAGCATTAAATCTAAAGAGGAACAGCCCCCTTGGCATAGCTGATACAGACAAAGACCTCTTAACCTTCCATCTAGCAGTACACCATCTGCGGACCATATCTATGGTGGGCCTGAAAGTGACAAACCTCCCCACCAGAGCAAATTGTAGAGAGGCAGAAATGCCTTCAACCACACCATCTGGGACAACAATCTCTGGGCCAAACTCTCCTACCGAGAATACAGGAGGAGCGGAGGTGTCAGGAGTCTCTTTTCCCAACACCGCAAGTTTCCATTCCCCCACAAGGCCCTCTTTGTTTTCCACCACAGGTTTGGGGAAAGAATCCCCACCTTCCTAACTCTGCAGGTGACAGACACCACCGAATAGGTAAACACGGAATCCACAGCTCTGGGGATGACAGAGCTGTCACTGCCATCCCTGCGAGAAAGCACCAGGAACAGGTCGGGGCAGAGAACCTTCGTGCTCCCCAGATTCCCTGGCAGAGTAGAAGCTGAAGCCAACATTCAAAAATTCAAACGAGCGGGAAAGTTACAAGATATAAAAAAATAATAATAATTAAATCAAATTAAACTTTACAAATTATAGAATCATTTCTATTCCCATAATCTAACTCCAAACTATAAATACATGAACTGAAATTCAAAAATAATATAAAAATAATATGTAAAATTTAGTATATAAAAAGTCACATAAAATTCAAATTGTTTAATTTTTATACATTAACAAACCTCTTATTCATTTATCATTACACTTAAAACAAACAAATCTAAATAATTTTGACCATTACATTTAATACATATATAAATGTGTAGTTTGATTACGATAGAGATCGAGATCAAGATAATCCTTCACTTTTCCTATTCAAGCTAAGGGGCCGCAAGTTAGGTAAACATATGGAAGGGACAAAAGCATTTTTCAATATTATCAATAAAGTGGTTATCAATAATGTAATCTATGTAAGCAATTTTTTAATGCAATAAAAATAAGGATTTAAGGTTACAATCTCAATTATTTATTAATAAATATATAATGGGGTTGAGACCATAGAGTATTGGTGAAGCATTAAAAGAATGAGAGAAATTTGTCCCAACTTTCTCATTCTTGTTAGCCGATAGGCTTTCCTTGTGGGGTTGCTTGCAACCGGAAGTTGTCTCACACCGGAATACAAGCTGCCTGAAAATGGTTTTCAGACCATGGTTTAAAAAGAAATGATAGTATTCATTAACTCTGACTCCTTAATTAAGGTCTAGGTACCCGTGGATGCCTGCAGCATATTTGGTTGGAAGAATTCCACCCTACGATAATACTGACAGTGATTTTCTTAGAAAACTGTTTAATTGTGACGAAGTCTCTGACACTTCTCCTCGTGAGTTGTGTCATATTAGTGTTGGGAATATCTTTATTTATCATAGCATTTTCCTAATTACTATTTTTTTCTTAGGAAAGTAAGTACGTCAATGGAAGACGAAGAATGGATGGAAATTTGGATGGGCACTCATTGGCGAGAAGGTGCATGATGTAGAACCCAGGGAAAAAATGATTATAAGTTAATTTATTTTTAAATATATTTTCATTTTCTAATCTTTTTATTTTTAATTCTTTTTTAATATATTTATGATGTTAATAAATAAAAATATTTGAAAATTACATATATTTATAATAGAGTAATAATAATAACTTATTGTACTATTGTTTCATATTAGTTTTTTTTTTTCAATTTGTAGAATAACTATTATAAACTATTACAAACT
>MU228403.1:555518-586712 GCA_018584345.1 Thuja plicata | reverse complement strand
TATTGAATGAATTATCCTCAAAAAGGGAATTCCATAATTCCATGTGAAAGGACACTTATGTGTCAATAATTCATTCTTTTATTTAAATAATCTTTGCTTATTTGTCTTAATTGGAGAATGAAGAGACGACTGTTTCTTTTCAAGAAACTCTTCATCCTCTTTCCATGGTTTTCTATAAATTGGACCTCTTTTTCTTCATTAAGGAGGATTTTTTTTTGAGAGCATCAATATTATAGGCAATTCACTTTTGATTTCATGTTTTCAAGCTCATTTGCATAATTAGGCTAGTATTTCAATTGGAATCAATGATATATTCTTTTATTTGATATTCATTCTCATATCTAACATTTCAATTTGATGTTCTCAAGTTTTCATAGATTACAAGCTTTCAATTCTAGACTGAGAGCATTTACTTTCTTTTGCTAGTTTAATTGCATCTTTACTTCCATAGAATAGCTACAAATCATTCTTAGATTAGTGCAATTCAATTTCTTAGTCTAAATTGCATCTCTTTTCATAGACTAGTTGAAGATTTTTTCATAGAATAATGGTATTTCTCATTTTCTTGCATTCTTAAATCCTCCATGTTAGCAATGGTCAGGTTGTTGGCTCTTGTTTTGAGGGTAAAGTTCAACATCCACACCTAATTAGGAGGCAACAGGTCACTTCAATTGTATTTGCAGAGAAAATAATTCATGTTTTTCTTTGTGAATTAAGCGATTGTGTAAGGACTATGTTGTGTTTGTGTTGAATCCAGAGGTCTACTTTCAGCATACAACAACAACTACCCATATACATTCATTTTTTGCATTCCAAAAATCATTTTGTAAAGAAGAAAAAAATGAAGAGCTTAGAGAGTGTGGGAAAACTGAGAAGTGATGGAGGCAAATTTTGCCTTTGGTGCCTTGAAGCAGTAGATGCCTTTGAAAGGGCCCCTCACAGAGGATCCTCTGAGGAATATTTTCACTTGTATGCATCTGTTCTTCATCAATATTGTGTGGGCCTTGCTTGAAGTTGAGTATGCAGTCTCAAATTTCAAATGGAGGACCAATGCAGACGTTGCTTCACTCTTTTGCGCATGGGTTCTATATTTTGCAACCAAAGAGGAGGTGAAGCATATTGTGGAGAGGTATGTGAAGGTCGAGTGAGGAGTGGGGCTCGATGAAATTTTGCATTTTGTAGTGTCTGGTTGAGGGTTTGTGGCTGCCCCGAGAGATTGGCTGGGATTTCTGGGGTTATGCTTGTATGTGCACCTGATTCTTTTCCATCGTATTTTGGGGGAAATTTGGCAAGGATGAAAGATAAGAGGAGGGCATGGGCCTTAGTCACATACTTTGTGTATGATTGGGAGCTTTAGATTGTAGTGGGTATTCCCTAGTGCCAAATAAACCTGAAGTTGTTTCGACTATGAATGACAGGTGTTTGGGAAGATATTGAAAGGAAAATGAGGGAGAGACAAAGATTTAGGTGGGAACATGGTCACAGTGGTGCAAATGAGGTAAGGGGATGGAAAATTGGAAATGGTGGGTGGGGGAGAGTTTGACGGTTTGTCCATGCACTAAGGAGAAACTATGCTCGAGGACGAGGCTTGCATGGAGGCATTTGTGGCAAACACTCTGACTTGGATGAGGTTGTTAGGGTTTCCGCTATTCGTGCTAGGATGGACGGTGTTGCACTCAAAGATGGTGCATTGGCAGATGACAATGGAATAGGTGTGATGGGTGGTTCATCATCCTCCCTAGTGTCGTATGACCCTTTTCCATGAAATAGTTTTTTGTATGGTCAATTTGTCAGATTTCATGTCTGTATATAGCTGCAAGTAGTTTGAGCATTAGAATTTTAATGGGGTACATATATTTTTATATGCTTTGTTTTGATCGTTGGGTAATTTTGTATCATTTTCCCACCCATTAAATGTATAGGGTCGCTATGTATGTCACCATATGGTCAACGTTTTGACACTGTTAGGTTGGGAGTATAGATTTTTGGGCGGTCTATGAATGCTCTATCTCAATGTATTTTTTCAATTACGCTTTTAATATAATAATATAAATCTTTTACTGATAAAAAAAGGGATTGTGAAGGTATACATATTTTTGTAAGTCATATAAATGAAACATGATTTCATCATACAATATTTTTATGAGTCTCACACACCAAATTAATCATTCACTTGAAAGTAAATTTAACAAAAAAAATTTACTAAAATAAAATAAAAGATGATCAAATACAACTATTTTATCTATGAAAATAAACTAAAATATATTTCTTATTGCCACTCATTTTATTTCCATGTTAACCTTGTCTTCAAATATATCATTATAACGATCAAATAAAATTATTTTTACAAGAAAATTAAGTAAATTCTTCATTTATTAAGGTGTATTAATCGACATATTTCATATTTCATATATTTCCACATCCTAATTATGATTGCAAATGTAATTATCTAGTATGTACCCCAATTTTTTTTTGAAAAGTTTTCCTTAACAACAAAAAACATTAATTTGAACAAGAAAATGTTTCTATTACAATTTGATATATCATTTTAGCATGCATTGATCTTGTTACAACGTCAACCCCTTTATGAAAATAATGTTCAAGCATTCATTTAAATTAATTTGATCATGAAAAAATGTATGAAGTATTTCAAGAAAAAGAATCTAATACAACTCACAAAGCTCTAAAAGTAAATATTTGAAGGGGACTGATTTAAAAGTAGCTTAAACCCAATCATCTATATCTAAACCCAGTCATCTATATCTAGAGATGTTTTCTACGAGCCTCCAAACTCCATAAAAAACTCAACTATATATTCCCAATAGACACAACAAGACCCCATCTATTCTAAAAATTCAATGTGCAAATTTTTATTGGTGAGCAAAAATTCTATTCTAATCCTAGTGATTACATAGGGGCAATGAAGCCTAAAAAACTCCTCAAACTCATTCAAATCTATCCCAAATAGACTCAACATGGTCTATCATACAAAAAAGACACTTGTTTGAGCCCAAATAAATGCTAATAAGCACCTTCAACACCTAATGAACTCTCAATTATGTCACATGTGGGTGTCTAGGAAAGGGTGGCCTACAAAAATGTATGACTTCATCTATAAAATCCATACTACCTGATAACCATCATAACAAAAATCTAAACTAATCCCTTGCACTCCTAAAACTTGCAAAAAATCTCAAAAATTACCTCCTAAATCTTTCAAGATAGGCGACCAAGAAACATGTATGGCTAGCCATGAAGAGGTGTATAGCCAAAAACAATATACATTTGCAAGTTTCTCTAAAATACAACAAAATATGTCCAAAGCAATCATAAAAAAAATGTTGATATTTCTAGACACCTAAATTTGATTAACAAATTTAATTAAATTCAATCATCTTACTCACATTATTGATTAAATAATTGCACGTTATTTAATTGATTAATGTTATCCTTTTAGCCTAATTAATTTAATTAATTAGGTATAGTCCAATTAATCTAATGGCAACGCAAAACCATTTAATTAATTAAATCCCCCTTCCTCTAGTAATTTAAATAAATAGATTTATCTATTTAAATTAATTCACTTTATCCTATTATTCCATTTGTGATTAAAGAAATATTATTTAATCTATTTGAGCACATAGCTCCTAACTTCAACCCCTAACCAAATCCTCTTCAACCACCTAACCTAAGGTTCCAACTCAACCCAACCCCGTCACACGTGCTAACCTCTCTTAATTAGTTAATTAACCTTGATTAACTAATTAACCCCTCCACTCATTCTTTCTCCTCCTATCACATCCTCCTAATCTCTCACTTTCCCTCTAATTAATCTTTATCTCCCACCTAATCACTCTCTAATTATTTCCACAATCCTAATCAAATGGATTAGAAAACCCAAGTCAACTCTCAAGTACCATCACTTCCCATTCCCCAACCCAAGTCACATGTGACTCTTACTCCTCTTACACATCTCTTACATCCTATTACACCCTTTTCCCCTCCAAAGGAATATTTAATTCCTTTTTTACATCCCCCAAGCCTCTTCACACTTATGAAAATCCCTTCGCACTCCCAAAATGGTCACATTCCCCAATCCTACTACAATCCCCAATGTCCTCTCAACTCTTATCTCATTGTGACACTTGTCACAATGTTGTGCATTTGAGAAAGCACAATCCATGTGATCTCTCTTGGATGCATCGTGACTCTTCCTCATATTTGTATCTCAATCGCCCATTCAACCCTCCTATTGCCTATAAATTGAATGCTCTTTTCCTTCATTTTCATCCACCTTTTATGCAAAGTTACCATGTCATTTTGAAGAAAAAGAATCAATCATCCTATCCTTATTATGCCAAAATCTTTTCAAAACCAATTCTTTGAAGCTTGAGCACCAACATTTGAGCACACATCCAATCAAACCTTGGACAAATCCACACATCAAGGAGAGCTTGCATGGTTTAAGGAAGGTTCACACATTCTTAGGCCTTGTTGTCTATTTTAGTTCTTCTTTATCTTATCTTATATGTTGCAATAGATTATCTTGTTGAGTGTTTTAACTTGTTATTACATTCCTTAAAAACATAGTTTTTATTGCATACATTTTGGCACGCCCGGTGGGACCCACTTCAAGGGTCATTCTCTTAATATACATCTTATTTTCTTTGCAAAAACTAACAAAATATCTAAAATTTTGTGTTTTTTGAGTGTGTTGCAAGGTGTTTCTTGGTTTTTGCAAGTTGGAAAGTGGAAGTGCAGGTATTTGCACCATCAATCCCATTTTCAAATTTTACACAACAACCAAAAACAAGTGTCAAAATGATCGTGGGAACTGTCAGTGGGATCATAAACTTCACTTGCAGAATCGCAAACCCGCAAATATGTCTTTCTCTATCTTGACCTCTTCTATTCTCTCTTTTTTTTTTCTTACAGGTCGACGGGAATGCGTTCCCACTTTTCCTAGTTGCATTCCTACACATTGTAAAAAAAATTTTAAAAAAAATTTAAATATTAAAATAAAATTGTTTAGAACATATGGGAATGTAGGTCAAATCCGCAGGAATGAAGAAAAAATAAAACCACAGGAACGCTTATTTCTTCTGCGGGATTGCCTATCATCGACTATATTTTTGGTTTTTAAGTAGATCTGTGGGATTGCTTGTATGACTTGCGAGAACGCTTGTCCATGATTTTTATTTTATGTGTCTATGAAGGTTGGCGAGATCATGGGGAGACTCGGCAGGATCGCATGTTTAATGTATAAAAAATAGAATTAACTCGCTTTATTTTGGTGCCCTAAAAAAACAATGTATGTACACACATCACTTCATATTTAATTTTGGAATTTAAAATAAATATTGGTTAAAATTGAACAACTTAATACAACATTTCAATTTGGGCTTAATAATTGAACAAGCAATCAAATATATACTTTTGGTGAACTAAAGTTGAACAAAACTGTATACAAGGAAATAGTGGTTAAAGGAACACAATAACAAGTTAGAGCATTCAAAAAACTAAAAACAAAATAACATATAAGATTATACAAAAGAGAGCTTGAAAACAAAACAAAAAAATTAAGAAAAGTGCAAACCTTTCTAATACTTAGCAAGCTCCCTTTGATGTTTGGATTTGTCCAAGAGATGATATCTGTGCTCAAATGAGTTGCTCAAGATTCAAACGATTGGGATAAATATAGATTCTAGGATGATTTGGGCAGTATGGTGTTGCAATGGATGATTTTTTGCTCCCAAAATAACATGGTAACTTTGCATAAAAAGTGGATGAAAATGGAGGAGTAAAGGGTTCAATTTATAGACAAATGGAGAGAGAAATTGAGGGTCAAGATGCAAACTTGAGGAAGGGTCAATATGCATTTGAGGAGCACATTGATTGTGCTCTCTCAAATGTCTCTCATTGTGACAAGTGTCACAAGGAAAGAGGTTTGGAAAAATGGGGGAATGTGACCATTTTGGGATATGTGAGAGGGGACAAAGATGTAAGAGATGGATGAAGTGTGTAAGAGGGATGTAAGAGCATTTAAAGAAGACTTAAATGCATATATGGTTGGGGATTTGAGGGATGTGATATGAGAATTGAGTTTGGGATCGGGGTTGAGTCCTTAATCCTTGGATTAGGATTGTGCACATGCTTAAGGGGTCATTAGGCTTAGGTTTAGGGGACAAGTGGGGTGATTACGAAGATGTGATGGGAGAAGAGAGAATTAGTGGAAGGGTTAATTAGTTAATTGTGGTTGATTAACTAATAAGGAAGGGTTAGTATGTGTGAATGAGTTGGGCTGAGTTGGAACCATGGGTTAAGTGGTTGAGCAAGATTAGTTTAGGGGTTAAATTTAGGATCCATGTGCTCAAATTGAATTAAATGAAATATTTAATTCGCAAGTAGGATAAAGAGAAATTTACGAATTAAGTAAAACAAATAAATATATTTATTCAACTTAATAGAGGAAAGGGGATTTAATTAATTATCATACTATGAGTTGTCATTTGATAATTAATTGAACTATAGATAATTAGTTGAATTAATTGAGCTAGGGGATAACATAAATTATTCAAGTAATATATAATTACTTAATCAATAATCTTCTAAGAAGGCACTAAATTTAATTAAATCTATTTAATCAAATTAGGTATCTACATTTTTCCCCTCTTCGACATAGGGTTAGAATAACGCTATTTCAAAGATGTTTTAAAATAATAGATGACGCGAAGACATGACTTAGGAAACTAGGTTGCTCCAGGCTGATGGAGAGAAATAGAATTTGGTTAGGGTGATGCCCCCTCGAGAGGGTGGTAGGGTAAAACACCGAAGCCCTAGTGACATCTCAAAAAGTGACAGAGAAGAAAGGGAAAGGCCGAGGGGTAAAGAGGTGTAGAAATTGGCTAGAATATGGTAAAAATGCAATCTAGAAGAAATGTGGAAGGGATGGAGGCTCCCAAGGGTGAAAAGGAAAGGTCTAGGGTAGACTATATATTGCTGGAAGGGTGGCTCAATAGGTTTATTGTGCATTTTGAGCTTATATATTCCTTCATAATTTTGAGCTCTGTAACCTGATGAGGCAATGGCTGAGAGGGGGTGACTGAGGCATCAGATGGATGTGGTGCGCAGGGTACGGCTGCCAGTCAGATAGGTAGGCTCGAAAAATTGGCTCTGTGTTTTGGTTTGTTTTTCCTTTTATAGGTTTTAGAGGGTTGAAAATGCGTTCCCGCAAACAGATCCCCAACGAAAATGTCATTTGGTCCAGTGGGAATGCGTTCCCATGAGATGTTGGTGGGGGTAGGGTGGATTAAGAGACTTCTTGCGGGAGTGCAAAATGGGGTTGGGGGGTTAAATGTATCACAGGAATGCATTCCTGCAAGGTTTTTTTGTGGGAACGCATTCATAAAGAGAAAAGGGATGGGAGGGGGAANCAGTCTTACGAGGGACTGGGGGGTTAGGGGGTGATTATGTTAGGTTGTAGGAATTCATTCCCGCGACATGGGTGGAAATTACTGAGAACGCGTTCCCACGGTCGCGGGAATGTGGGCTAGGGATAAAATGGAAGGAATGCAAAAAAGAAGGGAAGAGGCTAGCAAAACACGAGGGGGAAGAAAAATATGTAGGATAACTATTTTTAGGAAGGAATAGAAGGATTGATGAGTGCTTGTTTTGTGTGTGCAGTGGTTTGTTGATCGACTAGCGCCATAGGAGAGATAGGTTTTTCATGCTACAGACAATAAAACACTTCACACCAACAAAGAGGGCTTAGGTAGACACGGTTGGCTTGGGATACATAAAACGCATGCCCCATAGGCAAGCATACATGGTGATGGTGATGAATCTTTGCGAGCGGTGGTGATAAGAGACAACATCATTCCATCTCCCTACAGGGGAGATGACAATCACGCTAGAGGATGTATACTAGATATTCAGGTTTCCCATCTGAGGGATGGAGGTGGTAGCACCATGCATGACATAGACTTAGGCCCTGAGAGCTTTGGTCAGGTTGAGGGTCATACTCCCACTACCTTTGTAGCATGGTCAGCTTGTGCTAGACCAAAATCTAGACATGCATCTGGTGCATCAGGTATACTTTTTTGTGTGTGGACTGGTATCGGGGTACATTTTGCCAGACACTAGAGGGACTAACATTACACTCAGCTTGATCCCAATAATTTTGTGAATCATAGATGTAGGAGTACCTATAGCACGGGGGACATTGATGTTAGTAGAGATCTACCGCTATCTCCACCAGATAGTCTATCATGGTGGAGAGGGTCACAGGGGGGAGTATTAGGTGTACCACCCTACTCCAGGTTTAGGCATGGGAGCACATAGCCATGCTGAGACCGATAGGAAGGAGTGCACGACAAGTAGAGCATCATGTGGTATACAACTAGGTAGAGCCACTGATGTATCATGACATAGATGATACAAAATATTTGAGGGTGGCGATTGATGAGATCTGAGATGGGATGACATGGAGTCCCTACATACAGGTGGGACCATGGGGAGAGGACCAGTTACAGTTACCATACACCATGACACCCACATTCTTGGCATGGAGATGGGACTATATAGTGGAACACTATCAGCTAGATAGAGTGGTGAGACAATTTGGATTTACGCAGGGGGTATAGGATCCTGCAAGATGGTACCAGTGAATGACCCAGGAGAGGATCTCAGAGTATGGTCTGGGATTAGATAGGGAGGGGTTATGGGCAGCTTAGTGGAGTATTCAACCCATCCATTGGGATTGGTAGGGGGCCAAGAGATGCATGTAGTACTCCAGAGTATAGGGATGCATTTAGGAGACTACATGTTATGGGGAGTTTGGGATTGCCACCAGAGTCAGATAGAGCTGGAAGGGTGGCAGCCTTAGCAGTGATCAGGAGGAGGAGGGGGCAGGTGAGGCCCATAATGGTGGTAGTTCCTGAGAGACAAGTGTTAGTACTAGGTGGGAGAGGAGAGGTGGAAAGGGGAGAGGAGAGGGGAGAGGAAGCTATGGAGGTGTATGGGAGGGATTAGGAGGCAATGTCATCGCCTGACACGGAGGGGCCCAGAGAGAGGGGGATCATCTTCAGGTGGTCTAGGGGATTCTTTGGCAGAGAAATTAAGGTCGCTAGAGCTTATACACACAACCACTAGCCAACAACTATGAGACACTCTAGGGGAGAGAGATGCGGTAACATTAGAGAGAGACACTCTGAGGATGGAGAGGGATACGGTGACGGAAAAGAGGGACACTCTGAGGATGGAGAGGGATGCGGTGATGGTAGAGAGGGACACTTTGAGGATGGAGAGGGATGCGGTGATGGTGGAGAGGGATGAAGCCCATGCAGATGTAGCCAGCCTCAATAGATAGGTGGTCAAGCTAATTAGGGAGGTGAGGGAGTTGAGAGGGCAGCTGGATGTCGCACAGGCACAGGCAGGGGAGATGATGGGGATGGACTTGCCCTGATGGAGGAGCAGGATAGACTGGTGATGGAGAGAGATGGATTCAGGGTGGAGAGAGATATATTATAGTAAGAGAGGGATGAGTCATTGGTGGCGATTGGGAGGATGGAGGCAAAGGTAGCCGTGATTGGTGTGGGTGGTGTGGCAGGATTTATTAGAGAGATGATGGGGCTTAGAGAGAAAGTAGGGTGGTATAGGGCCAGATACCATGCTGTAGTACCACCAGCTCAGAGGGAGCACTATAGATTTATTGGGGGTCAGTGATGTTTGGAGGAGGGGGGTCTACACCCAGGGTGGCAGGACATAGCCAGAGGATAGGGAATAGCCAGCAAATAGGGTAGAGCTAGGGCCATAGGCCATTAGGAGGGGGATCAGTCTAGATGCAAGATGTAGAGAGCTTTGATATAGGAGCCTCTAGACAAGTTCAGGATACAGGTATAGGTATAGGTTCTAGGTCTGCAAGGGACACCTTTAGATTCCTCTGGATTCCAGGCAGGGGGTCAGGGTTCTCACTATTTTTAGAGCAGGCCCGGGTAGGAGTTACATACTCATTAAGGCACATATAGGTACCTATTTCTAGTGATGATGAGGATACAGGGATGCAGGATGTTGATGAGAAACCTCCTATGGGGGGCCCAGAGGGATAGTGATGCATCACTATGTTGTGCATGTATTTTTGTTCAGACGTAGAGCCCCTTTGTGTATGTATATGTATATGAGACACTATGGATGGACATTGTGGACTTTATTCTCTCATTATGTATATGATACAGAGTGTTGTGGCCAAAATGCATGCATTTTGAGTTGTTTTTCATGATCACGGATGGATGATATATGTTATATGAGGCATATGTGGGACTGACACATGGGTGATGTAGGATGTGATACATATGCATGACATATTGCTTATGTATGATGGATTATGCTCATATATGATGTGTTGATGATTTAGGGTGGATGATGTTTACATGATGTACTGATGTGTGTGGATGCAGGATGTGGTATGAGATTTTATGATGTATGTAATGGGTATATTTATGTAATATGAAAATGCAATATGGATGTGAATGAAAATGAATGTGGACTGATAATGCAATATGAATCTAAAATGAATTAACAATGCAAGGCTAATAATGAACTTGAAATGTCTTAACAATGCAAGACTAATAATGAACCTAAAATGTCTTATCAATGTAAGATTAAAATGAATCTGAAATGAATTAACAATGCAAGATAAAAATGAATCTAACAGGAATGAACAATGCAAGATGAAAATGAATCTAAAATGAAGTAACAATACAAGATTAAAATGAATCTAAAATGAAGTACCAATGCAAGATTAAAATGAATTTAAAATGAAGTAACAATGCAAGATTAAAATGAATCTAAAATGCAAATGACTTAATGTAATAAATACATGAATGATTAATGCACATGAAAGATGTAGCTAGCAGAATGATAATGAAGGTGAAGAATGCAATTGGGAAGATGAATGCAAAGGTGGGAAGTGAAAATGCAACACATCACTATCCAACCAGGTGCGGGTTAGTGGTTGGAAGAAAGGGGATGGGTAAGCACGTGCACAATCATAATTTAGGGAGTAGGGGAGGGTAGGTGATGGGGGGTTTCAAGTTTGCATCAGGGATGAGGGCTTCTAGGTGTGTTTAGGATCATGAGGGATGGGGATTAGGTGATTATGGGGAGGCAGGATTGATTGTAGGATGGGATTGTTTTGTTTGATAGGATTTGTTTTTATGGTAGGATTTTTGCTAGGGATAGATTATCCTTGAAGCTTGAGCGAGAGATATCCCAGAATGGAATACAACCATGTAGTTTAAGCACCTATTCTGATGTAGTAATGATAGAGACCATGTCGAGGTTACGAGGAATGTAGGGCCTTATCACCATTGTTGCAGAGGACTAACACAACAAAAACATGGGGGTTGCTCCAACATCACACATGAGGCCTAGAAGAGCCATAGTGGAAATCATGCTGGAGAAGCCCACAAACAAATGACACTTCCCAAGTGTAATATGAAAACCTAGATGGATTTCATACATGCAAGGGTTCTATCTGACTAACTCATAGGTAGAAAATAAAAAAATATTAAGTTCCCTATCGTAGGTGCATCCATTCGCAGCATACCATGATATGAAGAATCGTGAATGATAAGAAAGAGCCAAAATCAAATTTCAAGATCAAAATTCAACCACAAGACGCCTTTTGCCAAAGAGGTCAAACGATACGGGATTTCGATTGGATTTAGGTTAGACATGAGGAAGGTTACATCCTACAAGGACCTGTTAATGGAGGAGATGTCAAATGGGTAACCGATGGCCAAAAGATGCCCTGAGGTTGGATTGCTGAATCATGATTTTCTCAAATGGGACTTGCCAGATTATAGGATTCAAAGTGGAACTAGATCACTTTCTACAAGGAGATCGACCAAGGATGCAAGATATGTACAAGCAGGACAAGACACAAGATTAGACTGACACATACAAGATATTTATAGGACAGAAAATACTTGAAGCTTAGGGATTTGGATAGGATGACATATGTTCAACAAAGACTAACGATTATATATAGGACCATATGTACAAAAGCTCAAGATATTGGATAGGTGGACCATTGCGAACTGATGTGTGCGATGAGAGAACACCCGGGTAATATGGGTAGTGATTAGGGTGAGGTGGATGGGATGAGGGAGATGGAGGGGAACAATATTTTTATAGATAATGTTATGGTTCTCTATATGTGACACTTGCTAGCCAGGTTTTCACCACACATACCTGTCCAAGGCGCTTGATTGCCGATTTTTCACCATTGGAAAATTTATTTCTCCTTACCTTTTTTTTATATTTTTGATTTTTTTGGTATCATCAAGGCGTCTTTTTACCATATTTTTCACCAAGACAATGATTTTTTCAAGACTTTTTATACTTTTATGGATTTTTTTAGATAACTGGAATGAATAACCAGCTTTCAAGCATAGAAGCACCTAAGATGAATGATGTTGATGGGATCATTCAGAGGTTCTCCTTCGGGAGTAGATAGATGATATGCCACAGAACCAAAGCATGCAGTGACAACATAGGGACCTTGCTAGGTGACCTCAAACTTCCCTTTCTTTTCTTGATTGATGCCTACTTTCTAATTTTCTTTTAGGACAAGATTTCCCATCTGGAACTTGCGTGGTTGGATCTTCTTGTTTTAGCTTCCTTTGAGTCTATTTTGATAAATGATGAGGTGGTTGTATGCTTTCTTATGCTTCTCATCTAGTAGGTCCAATTGTATGAGTCTAGCTACTCTGTAATCTTCATCATTGATCATGCATCTCAGTGATACCCGGAGGGATGGAAGTTTGACCTCAATTGGTAAGACAACTTCAACACCATATACAAGGGAGTATAGAGTGGTGCCTGTAGGAGTGCGGTAAGAAGTTTGATATGCCCAGAGGGTAGGGTTAATTTGGAGATGCCAATCATGACCAGTATCATTGACAACCTTCTTGAGGATTTTGAGGATGCTTTTGTTGGTTGTCTCAGCTTGACCATTAACTTAAGGAAAATATGGACTGGAGAAGCAGTGATGGACATGGAGATGGGCACACAAATCGGTGATAAGTTGATTTTAAAATGGTGTTCCATGATCTGTGAAGATAGTGGAGGGGATGCCAAAGTGGTAGACAATGTAGTAAAGGATGAATTTTGATATCTGGACACCTGTGATGAGTGTGAGTGGAATTTCTTCAACCCACTTTGTAAAATACTTCATTGCTATTATTATGTATTTGTGTCCTTTGGAAGAGAGGGGAGCAATCTTACCAATAAATTCAAAACCCCAACAAGAGAAATTCCAAGGTGGCACAATAGGTCGAAGGTACTATGCAGCAGCATGGATTAGATTAGCATGTTGTTGGCAAGATAAACACTTCTTGACAAACTCACAGGAATCATGTTCCATTGTGGGCCAATAGTATCATGTCCATAAAAGTTTCTTGGCTAGGACCATGTCACTCATGTGGGCACTGTAGTTCCCAACATGTACCTCTTGTAAAGCCTAGGCAGCCTCATTTTCATCTAAACATTTAGAGAGCACATTGTGATAGCCTTAATGATAAAGGGTGTTGGCTACATTGGTGTAGCTGGAAGCTATTCAAATAAGGTTTTGGCATTGGGTTGTGGTGAGATGAGGAGATATGATACCATTTTGTAGATAAGTGTGGATATCATGGTACCATGGGGACTGGGGACCAACCAAGACACATACACAATCTGATTCATCATTCTCATAAGAAGGAGCATGAAGTTGCTCAACTAAGAAATCATATTGTCTAGACTCGTGAGGAATCTCTAAGAGGGAGACGATTGTGGCCATTGCATTAGTAGATTTATTTTGGATTCATGGTACTTGTGTCATTTGTAAGTGGAGGAAATTATCTTTCATCTTGTCAACCATCTCCTTGTACGACATTAGTTTGTCATCTTTAGTTTGATATTAATCCAAGACTTGTTTGATGATGAGTTGGGAATTGTTGAAGACATGTATATCTATGATTTTCCATTCTATAGCCATGCAGAGTCCTGTGACTAGTGCCTCATATTCTACAATGTTTTTTGTGGAGGGGAATCCCAATTTGAATGAAATAGGGATGTAGTCACCTTGAGGTGTGACAAAAAGTATTCCTGCACCTACACTATGGGCTGTGTAGGACCCATCAAAGTAAAGTTGCCAGATGGGTTGGTCTTCTACCATGTACAAATGCTCATCTGGAAATTTTGTGATCAGAGGATATGCGTCCACCAACAGTGCTTCTGCTAGTTGATCTGTGATGACGTACCCTTTAATGGATTTTCTGTCTACATATTGAGTGTTGAAATCGCTTAGAAGCATAACCCATTTTTCCATTCAACCCATGAGAGTAGTCTTGGAGAGTAAGTACTTGAGGGGGTCCACTTTGGAAATGAGCTTAGTTGTGTGACTAAGCATATAGTGGCAAAGTTTTTGAGTGGTGAAAACCACTACCAGACATGTTTTTTCTATAGGTGAATAATTGAGCTCATAACCCACTAAGCACTGACTGATGTAATAAATGACTCTTTCCTTTCCCTCATTATCCAATTGAGAAAGGAGTGCCCCCAGTGCCATTGTAGTAGTAGAAATATATAGGATGAGTGGTTGACCTGGTACAAGTGGTACCAAGATGGGTGGATTGGCCAGATATTCCTTGATCTTTTCAAATCTTCTTTGACACAAAGGATCCCATTTAAAATTGCTATCTTTTTGCAAGAGATGGGTACACGATTGGTACTTGTTTTCTAATTGCGAGATAAAATAGTGCATAGATTGTAATTTTTCTTGTAGGCTACATAGTTGCCAGAGGGTTCTTGGTGGAGGCATTTCCTTGATAGCTTTTACCTTTATGGATCTATTTCAATTCCTCTTCTAGATACAATGAATCCAAGGAGTTTTCCTGATGTGACCCCAAAGACACACTTCTTAGGGTTGAGCATTAGGCTATAGTGTCCAATATTGTCAAAGACAAATTCCAAAACATCTACGTGATCTTCCCTTTTAATTGATTTAGCCAAGATATCATCTACATAGTCCTTAAGGATATTGTGAATCATGTCATGGAAAATGACCATCATGGCCCTCTAATAGGTTGCCCCAGCATTCTTCAAACCAAATGGCATCATATTATAGAAGAAAGTGCCCCAAGGGGCTGTGAATGCCATCTTGCGATGATCTTCTTCTACAATATGGATTTGATTATATTCTGAAAAGCCATCCATGAGTGACAACATCTCATGTCCTGCTATGAGGTCTACTATCATGTCTATGTTTGGCAGTGGGAAATATTTCTTGGGACATGCCTTGTTGAGATCTTGGAAGTCCATACATATCCTAATTGATTTGTCAGGTCTGGACGCTAGCACCATGTTAGAGATCCATTCAGGGTAGTCAATGGCATGAATGATTTTGGCCTGGAGTAGATTTTCTAGCTCTACTTTGACAAGTAGTGCTACTTTGGGGTGCAACTTGTGGAGATTTTGTTTGACAGGTTTGATGTTTGGGTCCACTGCTAGTTGGTGTACCACCAAGTTAGAGTCTAATGCTGACATGTGGGAATAAGACCATACAAATTTTTTTATGGATTCTATCAAGAGAGCAACGAGAGGTGTTTCTTCTGCTTCAGTCAGAGATGTTGCTATGTATGTGATGGCAGGATTCTCTTCAGTGCCCAGGTTGACGGGTTTTGTTTCTTCTATGAGAATCGATGAATACTCAGGCTGGTAATCATTTATTAGAGGAAGAGGAGAGTCTTCATCCTTTGGCACCTCAGAGAGGTTTTCACTAGTGGATACACCCTTTGTTTTTACTTTTTTTGTGATCAGATAGCACCCCAGAGGGGTTTTCGCTAGGGGATCAATTTTTCTCCTTTTTGATTTTTTCTATTTCATTTTTGCAACTGAATTTATCCTCTTCCCCAAAGTATGCCTTTGGATCCATTTTGTAGACATGTGTTGATTCTTTCCCCTAGTCACTACTCTGTTCAACTGCTCCCATGAATCTCAGGAGTGCATCCTCACTTTGGAACTCGTCAATGTGTATGATACTTGGTTGGTTCAAGTCTATGAGTTCAGGATGTAGAAGGGGAAGGTCAATGAAATTAATGTAGATTTGACGGAGGACAAATTTTCCCAGGAAGATGTCATCGTCGATATCATCATAGGATTTCACAATTTTCTCTTGAGGGATATCTTCAAATTCAACAATTTGGCCCAGGGGATCATGACAATGGGCATAACTATTTTCATTAGTGCCCCTAGTTGTGGTAGAATCCATACCAAGGCCTAGATGTTTTTTCTCATTTGGTGGGCACATATGGGGCTTTCATTCCTTGTTCTTCAGCACCCAAGCTGCCACCTTGATAGTTCCATTTTTCTGTAACCAGCTTGCTAGTTGAAGGTATTTTCATTTAAATTAATTGAGGAAACCAGTGTTTGGAGGTGGCAGATCTTTATAAATCCACTGATTGATATCTGGTGCCATCTCCTAGCTATTCAAAATGCCATTTGAGATAAAAGCGGTAGGGCCCAATTTTTTTAGTTTCGGTTGTTTTTGGTTCTGCCTTGCTTGGATTAGGTTGGAAACCTTGAGTGTGTGGATCAACTGGCAATGCTCCAACTGTGAAGGCATTAGGTTGGTTGTACTCACCACAACCCTAGTTGTTGATCTTGATCATGGAAAGAGTGGAAGAGATGATTGTTTCTAGATCTGAATAGATTCAAGATGAACTAGTGACATAGGTGCCAATGTCAATCCCAGGACAGTGAGTGGAATGTGGGAAGGAGGTTTCTAATGCATTACAACATGTGAAGGACTTGGGATCTATGCAGATGGTGATTTCAATGTTGTTATGTGGGAATTTAAAGCAATGATGATAAGTTGATGGGACGACTTGCTTATAATGGATCCATGGGTTTCCAAGGAGGATATTGTAGGGAAGGTCAAGATCAACAACATGACACACTATTTCTTGGATTACAGGGCCCACCTTGATGGGAAATGAAATGGTGCCTTCAGAAGTGTGCTCTAGATTGTCATAGGCTTTGATGGTGATGACATCATTTATTATATCTTCTTTGATACAACCCAACTATTTGATGAATTTTAAAGTACACAGATTGAGGGCCAAAACATTATCTATCATGACTCACTTGATGGAAAAATCCTTAACCATGACAGCGATGTAGAGACAAAGGTTATGATCGGGTTCTTCAGAAGGTACGTTAGTTGGTCTAAAGGAAATCCCACAAGATTCATTCAAGTGGACGACAAGGTTCTGGAACTGGGTGAGGTTGATGTCACTAGGAACATGTGATTCTTGTAAGGCTTTATTGAGGATCTCTTGATGGATGGGTGAGGTGTGGAGGAGATCTAGGATGGAAATTTGGGGAGGAGTATTCCCTAGGTGTTCCAATAGGTTGTATTGTGTACTAGCAGATGGAGTGGTACTAGCATCTACAAATGATATTCTACCTCGACAAGTGGTGACTACGCATTGGTTATCTGCACCTTTGACATGAATGACATTGACATAGGGCTTGACTTGGGATATTTAGTTGATGAGATTATCGTACTTGATATATGCATTTGTATAATATTTTCTTTCGACATTTTCTCCTTGCTTTCCCTTCCCCTAGTTGGAGGGTTGAGCAGGGTTGGCAGGTCGTTTACCTAAGGTGTGTTCAGGAAATGCATTTTGATAGATTTTATGACCCGCGTTTGGCGATGGTTGGGCAGGATTATCTACTTCAATCTCTTCACTGTCGATGAGGTCTTGGATGTAGTGTTTCAGATTCATGCATTTTATGGTGGTGTGTCACTTAACATGATGGTAATTACAATATTTGTTGTCCTTGTACCATGCAGGCCTATTTTTTTAGTCATCAAATGGTTGCATTCTTGGGTACACAATTAGGTTAGCCTTGGCCATTTTGTGGAAGATGACATCTATGGGTTCACTCAAGGGGGTAAATGCACATTGTGGTGTATTCTAGGAGTGAGGCCTTGGTTGTCCACGTGGGACTGATATGGCATTCATATGATTTGTAGGACCTTGGTAGTTAGGTTGATATGATGTCCCTAGAGGGGGATAAATAGTCTCTCCCTGGGAGCCTATGTTTGCTGGTATGCCGGTTGGTGATATACTAGCACAGGTTGTTGATACATGGGAGGGGGTTGAGGGTATACTAGTGGTGCTTGTTGATAGGTTTGGGTAGGTGCATTGGGACCAGCCACCACAACTTGAACATGTTTGGTGTTAGTGGCTCCATCAGTGACTGTATTTTTGTTCTTGTTCTAGTACCATGATCGATCATTATTGTTTCTGTCAAGCTTGGGTTCTTTGTAGTGCTTGATAGTCCCATCTTCTATGAGACCTTGATCAAGGTCCATGCCTTTACCTATGATTTCTTGATAATTCTACAAGCAGTTCATGCACATATGATGGGCTAGTTTGGGATGGAGATTATTAATGAAGATCGTCATGAGATGTTTCCCTAGAGGTTGATAGGATAATATCGTAGTGAGTCCCTGACAACACTGTAGGTAATCTTCCAAGCTTTCCCATCCTTTCTCTTTTGTGTTGCATAGGCTAAGAGGGAGAGCTCATTCTCGATATTATGCACATACTGGGCCACAAAGTTCTTTGACAGTTCCAAAAATGTGGAGACTGTTCCATAGGGGATCTTATAGAACCATTCCAAAGCGGTTCCTCCCAAGCTCTTAGGAAATAGACGCATGAGGAAATTGTCTCTATAGGCCACTTCTTGGTATTCCATGTAGAATTCTTTGACATGGCTGATGGGATGTCCCCTTCCCCTATATTTGTCAAACTTAGGTATCTCGAAGTGTTTGGGGAAGGGTATAGTAGTGATAGATCGTTCAAATGGGTAGGGACACACCTCTTCAAACTTGAATGTCTTAACCTCAGTCCCTGCTATTAGCTCCTTGAGAGAATTCTTCATTTATTCCCACTCCTGATTGATTGGTGGGGGAGGGTTATTAACTCCGATTGCATTGGTTCCTTGGATGTGATATGGATCAAATGGTGAATATGGGGGATTTTTTGGAGGATAATGTGGTTTGTAATAGGGAGACTTATGGGCAACATAGATAGGTTGTTGGGGTAGTAAATATTCAGGAGTAGGATACAACTATGGATTGGATGGTGGTGCCTGATGTTGTTGTTGTAATGGATGATAGTGAGTTTGTGCTTGATGAAATGTTGGGTAAGTGGGGTGAGTATGCATTGCACCTACATATAGTGGTTGTGCCTCATTGCTAGGGTATCTGGAATAGTTGTGTTGTGGTAGAATGCCCCCAGTATGCGTAGCAAGGAAATTGATGTTAGTAGGAACGTCTGATTGTTGTGGAGGTGGAATGACTTGGGATGTTGCTAAAGATGACATGGCTAGGGAGGTGGTGTGTGTGTTATCCAAATCATTAGCAAATTTCTGCAATGATTGCATAGTGAAGGGATTTTCCACCTGCATTTATGGTTGTGGTTGTTGGATAGGTTGGGTGATTGGTTGTGAAAATGCAAAGTGGTTGGGTTGATGCTATTGTGTTTGGGAGATGAATGGATGGGTGCTCTGCATTTAAATGGGGATACCAAAGGCTTGCATGGTGTCTTGCGAGTAACTCCAAGTGGAAGATGGATCATTTTTCATTGCTTGACCGATTTGGGAAGCTTGTAGTAGAGGGTTTGGGTTGGATTGGTTTTGTGACAGAAGTGTTGGAATATATTATGGTCTTGGCACTGGTTGAGCGTGGAAAGTGGGGCCTTGCAGAAATAGAGGTTGATTGTAAGCTCCCATGGGTGGCATGCATATAGTGAAATATGGTTAATGTTGATGTGTTGCGAGGATGGAAGATGGAGCAGAGGTAGGTATGATGGCGTTGATGGTTTTTTTCTTTGCAGTTGCGAGCTGGTTGATGTAGTTTGGGTGGGTTCTGTAGTGATTGGCAGAATGCTAGTTTGCTAGGTGTTGATAGCTGGTTGTGGGAATTATGCAATAAAGGGTGGAACTAGCTATGATGCTTAGGTGACTTTGGGTTGGATTGGTGGTGGTTCTTGGGTAGCAATAGGGGGTATTGATTGTGCTGCTGGTAGTGGATTAGGAGGCAGGGCTCCCATGACTAAAAATGGGGTGGATTGCAGCATGATTTGTATTATAGCTGGGGGGAGGGAAGGTTGTATCATTTACGATAGGAGAGATCCCACTTGCATTTCACATTTTATAGGATTAAAAACCTCATCTCTTACTAAATGAGGGATCTCACCTAGGAGTGTCATGGGTCATGTGACGAGTGTAGGTATGATTCCAGGTGGTAGTCAGATTCCTTTTTGCCAAATGCTTTCAAGTATGTTATGGATGTTGTGCCCTAGGATGGTATTGACCATGGGGACATGTCCCAGATGGTTCATGAATGTTTCCATAGTTATTACCATGGGAACCTCATTTAATCAATTAGTGTCCACCCACATGTACTCAATTATTGCGTTGTGTTGAGGAGCAAAGGAGACCATGGTGTTAGTGTTGTCGATCGTTGAATTGAATGAACTAGCTTCAAGGTTAGGGTCCATGTCCTTCCTCTTCTTAGTGGATCATGTGGTAGGTGGCATGAAATGATTACCCTAAGGGGATATGATATGCAAGATGTAATACAAGGATGTTCCTAGGAAGCTAAGGATGACGGTGCTAGGATTAGGATTTAAGATGATGAGTCTAGGATGGTGGGTATGCTCCTAAGGATTAAGGATGACTTGGTGTATGCAAGGATTAGGGGTTTTTTTCCTGTGTGTAAGATCAAGTGGATGTGATTGTCTACCAAGGATAGACTTGTGGTCTTTTGCAGATGAGATTCTCTATCGATGCGAACCAACCTTTTGATCAAGGTAATGACGTTGCAAGGGAAAAGGGGATTAACCTAAAACAATGCTTAGTTTGAGGATGCCTAAAGATGGGGTTTGATTAAGATGTAGGTTCTAAGAAAATCAAGAAAGGATGCAACACCAAGTGAGGGATTTGATTTGGGATGATTTGGATGATGACTAGGATGATGTTAGGTTGACTAAGATTGGATTGGATTATGCTGGACTACACTAGATTATGCAAGGATTATGCTAGGATGAGTGTGTGATGTGTTTCTAAAGATGATACCTAAGGGAAGTCCTAAAAATGCATGCTAAGTGATCCTAAGAAGAGGAGGACTGACTATTTGTTGCGATAGGCCAGCTAGTCATATTGCTCAAATTTGACAAAGGCAACATTTAGATGATATTTTCCCATGAAGTGAGAAACCTTGTTGTTTTATATCACTTTGTAGAATTCTTCTCTTTTGTGAGTTTATTTCTTGATGGAATCAATGATGTGTTGGTACTTGGTAGCCTCTTGGGTTGTGTTCTTTTGTTCTTTGTGCACGGGGGGTAATGGAGTTTTTACCTTCTTGTATTTCACCAAATTGGTTATGAGCACAGTTATTATAAAAAGGATTATCTAGGAAGTGACTATGGTAAGTGTGCCTTGGGAGTCTTTGAAAAAAATTATTGGTCTTGTTGTTGGGTCAATTTTGAGCAGATAGTCCTACAAGCGACAAAGCAACCTTGCAAGGAGCAGACAATGTTGATCTCTTTGGAAAAAGAATTTTGGACCTTTGATTGGTGTATGTTCAACAATTTTTTTCACAGGTTTGTAACATTGAATACATGTACAAGCACTCTCTACCTAAGGATTTGGTGACGTTGAAAACCTTTGCTCGCAAACTTAGGTACACACATGAGAGATAATTAGAATATGGCCACCACCGAGCATGCAATGGCTCCAGTCATGATGTCATATTATCCAACTCCAAATGCTCGAGCTAGCACGAGTGTGTGATTAATCTTGGGGAAGTTATTGTCTTCCTTGCACAGTCGATTATCAAGCTTTCGAAGGTAAGTTGGGTAGGTTTCTAGTTAACAGTTACTAGTCAGATTTGTGGTGCCCCCACAATTGGTTTGTATGTTCATGGCTCACTTTAGAGCCTAGTTGACCATACTAGTATGCTGGGGATATTAACCTAGTATGGAATACCATAAAAATGACTCACCCGAGATTGAAGGGATATAAAGTGGACCTTTGGGTTGCACCTTATTTCTATATCAGCTAAAAGGATTTAGTGGTTTAAGGTCATTCTCCAAATGGACTCGTGTTTCTTTTGCACAAGCCTCTCTAGAAGAAAAAAAAACAACTTAATATTTCTCGTCACCCAAGATCCATGAAGGCAAGGGGAGAGGATACATCTATAAGTTAATCCAATGCATCACTTAGATTAACAAGGATTTTGCAAAAAATGAAATAGTTTTTAAGGAAGTGTTGAAAAACACTCCTTCAAACACACAAGACACCCATTCTTTCCAAATTGAACCTATTAAAACTAAGTGTTTTCTATCTAAGACATCAAACACTCATGGTTAACATGGAAGGTTCTTTTCTTTGTTTGAAAAAGGAAATACTTTGAATTGAAAAATAAATTGGTTCTTTTCCTTTATTGCATTCAAGATTTGTTTGAATGTTCTTTCTTTATATCCAAATTGAAATGTTGATTTGCTTGTTCAATTTCTTTTAGTCACTCAAAATTGTGTGTTTTGTTTGATTTTCTTAGTGCACCAAATGAAATGTTTTGATTGCTTGTTCAATTTCCCTTAAGAGATTCAATACTTCAATGAGTTTATTCTAAGCCCAAATGAAATGTTCGATCAAAATTTAAACCAAGATTTTAAAACACCCAATTGAAATGTGGGTTCATTTTAACTTAACCAAAAACTAATGGGTTAGTTTTTTTTAGCTTAAATACATAAATGGTGCCTCCCAAGCTTGTTCCCATGAATTGCACAAAAGAAGAGTGAAGAATATGTATAACAACATTCCCGTGAGTTTAGCCAGCAATCCTGCTAAGTCAACGTGCATTCTCGTGGGTCAAACAATGATCCCGCGGGAGTTGGAATGGGATTATGCAGGATTTAAAATGTGTTTAAATAGACCTATAGATTTACAGGTTACAGAACACATTCCTATGATTCTAGCCCACATTCCCGCGGGTCTGATGAAAATACAAAAAAAGAAGGAAAAGAAGAAGAAAAGAGGTATCGCACTCCATCAGTCTATAGAGTCGCGAGATTGCGTTCCTACAAATAGACACCTCATTTCCATGGGTGTAGCCTTCAATCCCGCTGGTGGAATAAATATGTGCTATGATGATTTCATTTATAAATCTGATGGCATGAATGCTGGTTTTAAATCCTCCAATCTGCAAAAATCCAAAAATCTAGCACAAGAAGCTCAAACAACAACAAATGTTAGTTTTTTATGTTAGTTTTCAAGAGAAAATGATGACAAAATATGATAATGACCTATGAAGTGGGTCCCACTCAGCGTGTCAAAATGTATGCAAAGAAATTGTGGTTAAACGAACACAATAACAAGTTAGAGAATTCAAACAACTAAAACAAAAATAACATATAAGATTAGAAAAAAGAGAACTTGAAAATAAAGCAAAAAACCTAAGAAAGTGCAAAACTTTCTAATGCTTAGCAATCTCCCTTTGATGTTTTGATTTTTCCAAGAGATGATATGTGTGCTCAAATGAGTTTTTCAAGCTTCAAAGGATTGGGCTAAATATAGATTCTAGGATGATTTGGGCATTATGGTGTTGCAATGGATGATTTTTTTTTCTCTCAAATTGACATGGTAACTTTGCATAAAAGGTGGATGAAAATGGAAAAGTTAAGGGTTCAATTTATAGGAAAATGGAGGGATAAATTAAGGGTCAAGATGTAAACTTGAGGAAGGGTCAATATGCATCTGAGAGAGAGCACATGGATTGTGCTTTCTCAAATGTATCTCATTGTGACAAGTGTCACAAGGACAAAGGTTGGGAAGAATGGGGAAATGTGACCATTTTGGGAGATGTAAGAGGGGACAAAGATGTAAGAGATGGATGAAGTGTGTAAGAAGGATTTAAGATAATTTAGGGAAGACTTAAATGTATATGGTTAGGGATTTGAGGGATGTGATATGAGAGTTGACTTTGGTATTGGGGTTGAGCCCTTAATCCTTGGATTAGGATTTTGCACATGCTTAAGGGGTGATTAGGCTTAGGTTTAAGGGACAAGTGGGTGATTAGGAAGATGTGATGGGAGGAGAGAGAATGAGTGGAGGTGTTAATTAGTTTATTGTGGTTGATTAACTAATAAGAAAAGGGTTATTATGTGTGAATGGGTTTGGTTTAGTTGGAACCATGGGTTAAGTGGTTGAGAAAGGTTAGTTTAGGGGTTAAAGTTAAGAGCAATGTACTCAAATTGAATTAAATGGAATATTTAATTCACAAGTGGGATAAAGGGGAATTTATGAATTAAGTAAAACAAATAAATATATTTATTCAACTTAATAGAGGAAAGGGGATTTAATTAATTATCAGACTATGGGTTGTCATTTGATAATTAATTGGACTATAGATAATTAGTTGAATTAATTGAGCTAGGGGATAACATAAATTAACCAAATCATATATAATTATTTAATCAATAATGTTTTAGGAAGGCACCAAATTTAAATAAATCTATTTAATCAAATTTAGGTGGCTAAAAAAACAAATCAAAATCTAGGCTTGGTGCATTAAAATGAACAATCTTTGCAAGTTTTCTTATCTTCTAGATTACAAAACATTGTCTAACTTATTAGAAAATAAATCACATGCTTGGAGTATTTTGTGCACTTGCAAAATTTTTGTTATAGTGTAACCTCACATCATACACTATCCTCTCACATTGGATCTCTTAGTCTTTGGTGCAAGAGAAAAATGAATGTGACCTCTCAAATATTTTTTTTTTCTTAGAGAGGCCTGTCTAGAGGGAATTTTTCCCCTTTAGAGGAAAACCTCAAACTGGTAAATACTCCAGCCAGTATATAAGTAAGACACTGAACAAAGGATTGTCTTACATCCCACCAAGCTCGAGAGATGCATGTTGATGGTAGTCTAGACTAGATGAACATCCCTAGTATATCAAGATGGTAAATTAGGCTCTTAAGTGAGTCATGTGTGTACAAACCGATTGGGGGGACACCACAGATCTTACAAAGAACCAATGTTTAGAAGCCAAAAAACCTTATACATCTAATATGGAAGGTTGGATACTGACTAAGTCATCTCACATATACCCTTCATTATGGAACATAATGTCCTTAAGGTTTTTTGACATTTAGGGTGAGAGATTGTGATGATTCCCGTGTCGTGGTGGGGAGCCAGTGACACTAGAACCTCTACTTGTCCACTTTGTTTGAGGTATATGGAGAAATCCAAGTGGGGATTCAACAAATAGTATCCTATTTAGCTTAGGTTGTGAATGTGTTTGGTTTGAAATATGCACTTTGTTTTTGATGTACTTGATTCACTTTCACATCTTTTTCCAAAAAAAAGTCAAAACCACACCAAAATCAAACATTTACCAAGTCAAACACTTAGCCCAAATTCCTAGTCCAAAACCCCTCATCCCTACAGTTCTACCATCCTAGTTTCATAATCACATCCTTGCTATCATCTTGCATCATTTTCTTCTAGTATCATCAGATCTTCCATTTCTCGTCATTTCCTAGGCTAGCAGAGTCATCTTCATCATTCCTCATCAACTTTCCATCTTTTTTAGAGTCAATATTTTCTCCTATCCTGAGATTAATCCAAAATCCTAGTCTGAGCCTATCGTCCATCCTAATCTAGCTTTAATATTTTATCCATCTTTCCTTCATCCCTATCCAAATCTTTAATTGATCACCATATCACAATCCTATTATGTTGATTTTGGTCATCCTACCTTTTCCTTTCACTTCATCCCATTCCAATGATGATGAGAGTCTTTTTGATCATGATGAGTACATTGAAAACCTTATCAATCTTTCTCCAAGCATCCTCCAAAATCTAATCATTCCTCCACACTACCCCCATCATGTCTCTATTCTTATCCACTAGCACTCCTTATTATACCTTTGACAATTGAAGTACATCTTAGCCTCCATCCACATCCCTCTCCTATGTCATACCCGCATGTCCCACTCACATGACATTCATTCCTTCATCTTCTCCCATGGTCATATCCAAAACTCTACCTTTCCACAAAAACACTACTAACTACATCCCTAATCCAAATCCACCATCTCCTTATCCTCCAACCCATTTTCTAATCTACAATCCTATCCCTCCTTTTCCTCCAATTTATCACCATGATCCCCATGCTATTACTAATCCACCATCCAATCTATCCTACATTTCTCCTGCATCCCCTCCATCTTATCCCAATCTACCATCTTTCATTTCCACCTATATTAGCACAAATCCGCTTCCCCAATCCACCTACATCTCTCAATTCACTTAATATTCCATACCCCAATCTGTCATTCCTCCTCCATTAGTTAGTCAATCCAGTTCACAAGTCACCTCCATGCCTGCTTATGTGAACTACTTAGCCATGCCTATACCTGTTTCCAAACCATCATTCATTCAAACAAGCTTTAAATCCACTACTACACATCCATACATAAACTACCGTAGTTTCCCAACATCTATATCTACTAAACATCCACCCCTACCTCAAACATGCAGATCTCCAAGGAAATTCACAAGGAAGCCATCACAAAATCCATCTCTTAAAGTTGAAGAGTCATGTCATATCACTAGTGATGAGACCTTTCTATCTCCCACAACCATCATGCCTCTTCCATCTCCCACACCTATTGTTTCCCTTTCACCTCCCATACTTATTGATCCTCTTCCATCTCCTACCACCATTGAATTCCTCCCATCCATTGACTCCACCAAATCCTCGTCCTCATATTTTCCTTCTAATGTTATTCACACCCCATCCAATGAATCTATAAATTACACCCATCTTCCCTCTATCCCAATTACAAAATCTACCATCCTGTCATCAACCCCATCTAAAGAATCCATCCCTACATCCCCCATCACAACATCCACACCAATCCAATCATGTGAACATATTTTCCAAAAGCATGTTGAAATATCCATTGATCTAAATCAACATCCTACCATCCCACTTCCTCCATCTCATGATCCATTGTCATCAACTCTTCCAAATCAAGATCCTACCATCACACTTCCTCTATCTCATGATCCATTTTCATCTACTCCTAAGTCAAATTAGGATCACACCATTCCATCCACTCCATCTCAAGATCCATTACCCTATCTAAATCAAGATCACAACATCCCATATCCTTTACTTCATGATCCTTTATTATCTCCAATCCAAACTATCTCACCACCATCACTCTATCCCCTTGGTTCACTTACATTCATTCATGGTGGTCCACTTGAAGTAGAAGATATAAACTTCATATCCACCATTTACACTCCATCTAATCACAGACTGACATCTTGTTTCCTAAGGGGTAAGTCTCCTATCTTTGATCAAATGCTAAAAAAATTGAATTATCAAGGTAAAGGATTAGTCCTAAATGAGAAAGGTACCCTTCAGCCCATCCATGTCAAAAAACATCCACAATCTGGTGGTCTTGGTTGTACATATTGAGGCCCTTCATCTAAAAATATTGGTACAACTCATGCAAAGTTTAAGCATTCTTTCAAACCCACCATTGCAACTTCCCATCATTCCTCCAAAATATTTAACGTCATCCCCCTCCTTCATCATTGCAACCTAAGAAAACTAACCACATTCCTCCTTCATCCTTTCAATCCATTTTGGGCCCCTATGTCCCAAAATCAACTATTGTATATCCTCCACATACTAAATCCATTTTGGGCCCTTACCTACCAAAATCCCATCCCCCATCATATCCCCCTTATTCCTTCATCCACCAACCCCATATAAAAAATTCCCCCCCTTACATTCCCAACCAAGATCAACAAAGTCACATACCCATATGCCCCATCCACTATCCTCCCTCCATCACTCCATCCCATCCAATTTCTCATAATGCTACTCGTTATAATTTGGATACCAAATCACAAATGCATAAATATAAAAATCCACAAATATCTAAATATTTCCATGTCCACTCCAAAAGACATGCTCAAGCAAAGAAAAATCCAATCAAAAAATTCTCTACATCCCAAAGGCCACAAAGGCCCATCAAAGTGAAAGTAAAAACTATGTGGATCCCAAAGAAACAAGATGAAATGCATCAAAAATAAAAATCCACAATGGAATCCAAAGTTGCTAATCCTCCAGCTAAGCATTCCTCTTTGCCATATCCTAAATATATTTTGGGTCCCCATGTCCCAAAACTCCCTACCATAACTCCTCCATCATATCCCCATATACCATCCACTTCCTATCCACTCTTTTTGCACATGTCACAAAATGTGCCAATGTTGGTCTTGACAACATCCCCCTATCACACTCAATTTCCCCCATTTCATCCAAACTCTCCCCACCACCATATCCCTTACCTTACATATATCCCCCATTCTCACCATCTCATTCACACCTTTGCATAAACCACTCATCCAGAATAAGGTTGTACCAACCTCCACTTAGCATTATAAATGGGCTCCTACTACCTTGATATAAAACTTGATGCTTGATTCCCCCATCCATTTCCTCCTCATCATTCCATCCACAATCTCCCTCCAAAAATTCCCAAAAAAGTCAAAATAGTAAAAAAAATGAAAAAATTAAAGAGAAATAAGCAACCAATGGTGAAAACTTGGCAAAAAAGTACCTTGGACAAGTACCATTATGAAAACCTGGTAAATAGGTATCATGGGTAATCCCTCCATCTAGTTTCTTTTCAAACTTGGGGGCAAGTTCATCTAATCACCATCCATCACTTCCTCCATCCAAATTTCTCCAATGCATATTATGCCTTGTCCATTACACCTCCTCCACCCTCCTTTGGATGTTGATAAAAAAGTACAAGCTAAAATGTAGACATACTTTTGGACAACTCTTGTCATCCATTCTTGCATTACCCTTTTCATCTACCTATCATCTTTACCTACCCACTATCCCATCTTCCATCCCCCTCTATACTTCAACCATCACCTTCTCCACCATCCACCTCCCTCATCCATCCTTCATTCTATCTTCCATCTCCCTTTCTCCTCCTCTATTCATCCTATCTTCCATCCTATTGTTCCCCCTCCTAATGTCTCCTAACACATGACCTATCCTAAGTAGGGGAATCTTATCCCTTGGTGACATAATCCTTGGAGACCTTATCATATTCAAATTTGGTCTCCCAAATCTTGTTTATCGTCACCCATTCATATCCATATTTCATCTCCCAATATTCCTCTCCTATCCACCTTTCATCCCCCAATCCTCCTATCCTATCCCCACATTATCCCCAATCCTTTCATCTCCCAATAATTATCTTTCTCCCATCCATCAACTCTTGCCTTCTAATGCTCTTGTCTCCCCATACCCTAGCACCTCCACCATCTCTTCATCCAACATGCATCCCTTGTCATTGGTATCTATCTCTAGGCTACCTCTGTGCATCCAATGATATTCATTCATATCCCAAAGCTCATCACAATCTACCACCCCATGCAAATCCTATCCATCTCCTCTTTTTATCCCAAAAATAAAACATCGATCATCTCATCCAATAACATCCTTGGTCTTATTCCCAGCCATGTTGCAAGCCTTGATCTCAATTCATAATCATCATTGGGATGCATCCTTCCCAATCCTTGTGTTGTTTCAGGATATATCATTCCCACATCACCCTTTCCACCATCATCCTATCTTGGCTTTTCATCTCAACTGGGGAAACTACTAGGATTAGGATCACTGAGAGGGGGGGGGTTGAATCAGTGATCTATCAATTAATACTTTTTCTTATTATATGAATCTTTACTTAATGCTTATCTACTGAACTTGAATATCAATGCAAGTAAGATAAAGATACACAACACATAAAGCCATATATGATTACAGGGAAACCCAATGTAGGTGAAAACCCCGGTGGGAATTAGTACCCACAAATATTCTATACTAGTGTTTTATGATCCTTGTTAGAAGATCCTTAACCCTGTTAGGAGTTGTCTTTACAATACATGAAGTATAGTGACCTTGTTAAGGGTCAGACCCTATTAGGAGTCTTTTAAAATAACCCTGTTAGGGGTGGAAGACTCACTATCCAAGGACTCACTATCCCAGAGCACACTGCTCAAGTGGTGAAGGCTACAACCTTCTTGATCTTTGATACACACTGTATCTGCAAGGTGAACTATTGATGTGACACTGCTTGTTTGATTAGTTCCTTTTGTGCGCTAATGCTTTAACCTCTTATAAAGCACTACAAAAATCTTATCTTCACTTTGAAAGCTTCTACTTCAATATTTATATCATCAACATATGATAGATATATCTTTGTTGCCTTTACACTCTGCTCTGCTTTTCTTATCTCTGGCTTGCACAACTTTTCCCATCACAAATGACCTTCTATAAGTACTTCCTCAAAGGACATGAAAATTTCAGCTTTAGGAAACCTTTTAGAATGTATCTTGATCACTTACATAACCACACAACCCTTCATTAAGTGGGCTTAATATTAATTATAACTGCTTTACTTAAACCGAATAGACACCTCTTTTCACACAGTCTGCTTCACCAAAATAGCTCTAACTAATTATCCTGGATGAATCAAGTCATGCACTTTTAACCATAGATTTCTAGGTCACTAAAAATGACTAATATAAAGGTGCAAGTCCTAAGGATGAGTGAAACTTCCACGCCAAAACAATCTCCGTCGGCTCTTTCCATGATCTTTGTCCTGTTCTGGCATTCACTGGCTGTACCTCTTCAACTGACTGTATCTTCTTCATACTTTTAGATCTGATAATGCTCTCTTATAAATAGCATGTAAACATAGTCATAAGCTTATATTCAAAGGAACATATCATTTGGATAACAAATGAACACTATAATAGTCTGTTCCTTGCTCTGTCCTGTTTTCTGTACTTAGCCAATTTCTGATCTTCTGATAATGTGTGCTGACTCCAAAACTTCATATGACTTTTTTTCCATAATGAAAACACTAAATAGAGTCATATACTTCAGTATAGTCAACTTTCCAACAATCTCCCCCTTTGTCATTAATGGCAACAAAGGAATATGGTGAAGTTACTATCTG
>MU228403.1:538921-555377 GCA_018584345.1 Thuja plicata | reverse complement strand
CTTCTGGATCTCTTTCTCCCAAAATGCAATCAGTGAATTAACAATCTGTAGATGGGCGCATAATACATATTGTAGCTTCTCCATCTTCTCCAAGTCTGTGCTAGGACCTTGATCATATGATAGACTCCATATTATATACATTACTTTACTCACCCTTTGATATTATCTTCTCTGCCTTCTCAATATTATCAATCTGCCCCTGATATACACATATTGATATCGGTGGAGGGATCTTCCACAGATTTCCTTATCTTTTCTATCATAGCCTCTACCTCTTGGATCTTATTTTTAATGACAGGAACTTAAATTTCATGATTTGTATAGTCAACAATAATCTTTCTGCCTTTTACTGTAAACTCTTTCAAGGATGCTTGACCAACTTTGAGTGAACTAAGATCAAGTGTAAAGTTGCTAACCAATTCACTGAGCCTCTTCTTCATATACTTCTCTTCTGCAATATCTGATCTATTTTTCATGAATTCTTCAGATTATATACTCCCACTTACTTAGTTACTCCCCATGAGTCTAAATCTATTATGGGTGTCAAGCTTTACAACAATGATGATGAATTGTCCATCACTTCAGTCTTCTCTTTTTCTGCTTCCTTTTCTGTGATATCTTAAATCAATATATCTTCTTGCTGATATAAAGCCTCTCAGCTTCTTGAGTACTCACAAATGTTTCTTCAAAATTGTCTAGATTAATATCCATTTCTGCCAATGATACTTCAACATTATCAATCACGAATGTATCCTCCATGTCCTTGGCCATGGGCGCATAATCCTGTGGACCAGTCATAATACTTTTATCTGCTTCTTCACATGATATTTCAAATTGTATCTTCAATCAATTCTGCTCTTATGTGAATTCTCTTTTGTTGTATTCACACTTAGATGATCAATAATAAGTATGTGCTTCCAAGGATAACATCAGGTCGGCTCCAAAAATAAATCTCCAATGGCTATACTAATATATGTGCTTCCAAGGATAACATCAGGTCGACACCAAATAAAAATCTCCAATGGCTATACTAATATATGTGCTTCCAAGGATAACATTAGGTCAGCTCCAAAATAAAATCTCCAACAGTGATACTGATACTCTCACATAGAACACTGCTCAACAAGAATTTGACTCATTTTGCTTCATGAAATTCACACACTAAAGCATACTAATAAATCACTTTCGAGATGTTTCAAAGATTTTCTTGATATCAATCTCTAATGAAGAATGTAATTGTGATGCTTTTCTACTTGACTGCAAGTTCTCCTTTGATTATCCAATCGCTTACTTGATTGTTAAGTAATTTTTCAACTAATTTCTGAAACAACGTGTCTGTGCTTGGGCTTCATTTCAAACTCGAATTACTTTTCTTAACAAATAACGATTATCAATATCCTTTCTTTGTTGTTGAGAATAATTGTAGTCCATTAACAATACAAATACTAGGGATTCTATGATCTCCAATCATTTGTTATGACCGCAAGTGAGGACTTGGTTATTTTAAAGTAGATTTCTACCATTAATACTTCCCGCGTAGACACAGAAAGAAACTGTAACTTCTGTTCTTGATCCTGATATTAAATTAGACTGTGTTCTCTTGCATCATAATGTCACCAAACAATTGTAATCCAAGGTGCATACTTAGATGGTGAGTACACTAGCCATGCAGGGGTTCAGAGCTAGAATAGCTCCCCCTAAGGCCATGAGGGTCAACTAATCAGAAGTAGAAGGTGCATCCACTAAGGACGCATTTGTTACCTTTTTATCTTCAATATCTTTCTTTAATTAAACCCAAATCTTTCTCGGTGCATCCACTAAGGACGCATTTGTTACCTTGTTATCTTCAATATCCTTCTTTACTTCAACCCAAATCTTGCTCACATCTTCTGTAGCTTTCACAAATTTGATTTCTCCTTCCTTATCCCATAATGAATCTTCAAACATTTTAGGGCTTTCCTGTTTCTGCGCTCTAGATCTGCAAAATTTAGAGATGTGTCCATCTTTTCCACATGAGTGACAAATGATAGGAGGTCTAATATTCTTCGGTGTATTGGTGTGAGTTACCAATCTGCACTGTCTAGCTGAATGACCATTGTGATTACATATCTAACATGTAATGTTCTAAGGGATTCTAACATTTTGCTAAGGATAACTTCTTTGTCTTTGCTGATTCTGATTTCTTTGATTATTCTGATTCTTGTTCTTCTGACTTGTTTTACAATTCATAGCTCTATGACAAAATTTATTGCATGAATAACAGTAACCATTGAAGGGTCTTACCCCTTTACAATTCCTTGAAATATTTCCATGCTTTTTATAGGTATAAAAAGTTCTATCAAATAGCTTGCATTCATCCTTAGGTGGTTCAATATTGTCTTTAGTTTGATTTCCAATCTCCTTAGTATCTATGATGTCCTTTAGTTCTTTCATTCTTGCTTGTATGTCATCAATCTAATTTTGTGCTTTATTGTATCCTATACCGCTGGTATCTCCTTTAACCTTTTGAGCATACAACTGAGATTATATCAGATCCTTGCTTGTGTGTAACTTGTCAATATGATTCTTCACTGTAATCAATTTAGATTCCATCTTCTCTTTGTTGTTTCTTAGCTCCAAGATTTCCATGTTTTCTTGTCTCAGTTCTTCATCTAACTGCTTGTTTGCTTTGACTTGATCATCATAGGCATCTTGATTGTTACATAGCTTTTCATCTAATTCTTCAATTTGATCCTTTAGAGATGAATTTTCTTCATTCAAATTTTTGACTACTTCCCCCAAATCATTTGAAGAACAATTCCTTAATTCTTTTTTCAGTTTCTTGATAAGTATTTGCATGCCTTCAACTTTTACTTTTAGATCTTCATTTTCTTTTTCATATGTGTCAAGTTCTTCAAGGGCTGCTTCAAGATTCTTTTTCAGGTGTTTCATTTCTTCCTTCTCCATGATCTCCTCAAGTGGTTAAACTTCTTTACTGAGGACCAGAGCTTTGATACCAATTGTTAGGATTAGGATCACTGAGAGGGGGGGGGGGGGGGGAATTNGGGGGGGGGGGGGGGGGGGGTGAATTAGTGATCTATCAATTAATACTTTTTCTTATTATCTGAATCTTTACTTAATTCTTATGTACTGAACTTGAATATCAATGCAAGTAAGATAAGTATACACAACACATAACACCATATATGATTATGGGGAAACCCAATTTAGGTGAAAACCCCAGTGGGAATTAGTACCCACAAATATTATGTACTAGTGTTTTATGCTCCTTGTTAGAAAATCCTTAACCCTGTTAGGAGTTGTCTTTACAATACATGAAGTATAGTGACCTTGTTAAGGGTCAGACCCTATTAGGAGTCTTTTATAATAACCTTGTTAGGGGTGGCAGACTCACTATACAAGGACTCACTGTCCAAGATCACACTGCTCAAGTGGTGAAGGCTACAACCTTTTGGATCTTCGATACACACTATATCTGCAAGGTGAACTACTGATGTGACATTGCTTGTCCGATCAGTTCCTTTTGTGTGCTGATTCTTTAAACTCTTGTAAAGCACTACAAAAATCTTATCTTCATTCTTAAATCTTCTACTTCAATATCTATATCATCAACATATGAGAGATATATCTTTGCTGCCTTTACACTCTGCTCTGCTTTTCTTATCTCTGGCTTCCGCAACTTTTCCCATCAAAAATGACCTTCTATAAGTACTTCCTCAAAGGAAATGAACATGTTGGATTTAGGAAACCTTTTAACATGTATCATGATCACTTACATAACCACACAACCCTTCATTAAGTTGGCTTAACATGAATTATAACTGCTTTACTTAAACTGAACAGACACGTCTTTTCACACAGTCTGCTTCACCAAAATATCTCTAACTAATTATCCTGGATGAATCAAGTCATGTGATTTTTACCATATATTTTTAGGTCACTAAAAATGACTAATCTAAAGGAAAAAGTCCTGAGGATGAGTGAAACTTCCACGTCAAAACAATCTCTATCCTGTTCTGGCATTCACTGGCTGTACCTCTTCAACTGGCTGTATCTTCTTCATACTTTTAGATCTGATCATGCTCTCTTAGAATTAGCATGTAAACATATTCATAAGATTATCTTCAAAGGAACATATCATTTGGATAACAAATGAACACATGATAATCAAAACTATAACAGTTTGTTCCTTGCTCTGTCCTATTTTCTGTACTTAGCCAATTTCTGATCTTCTAATAATGTGTGCTAACTCCAAAACTTCATATGAATTTGTTTCCATAATGAAAACACTAAATAGATTCATATAATTTAGTATATTCAAATTTCCAATAGAAACATCATGCATATCCCCATCATCTCATCATCCCAAGCCCTTGTACATCTTGTAATTAATGTCCTATACATAGTGTCACTCGTGTCTTCACCTAGGCTCATTTGTACATATGTGGGTTTAGGTCCTATCCTTTGTGTCAATTTATTCCTTTTGTCATCTTGGCCTTCATCCCTATCTATCAAGTGCTTCAACAATCATCCCTTAGTTCCTTTTTTTTTTAAGTATCTTACCTATCTCTTGTCATAGGAATCCTAATTTAGCAATCCATCATTAGTCTTTGCAAGATGTATCCTTCCTCATATTAGGCCAATCAAACCAATCATTAGTCCATCATCCTCCCTATGGAAAAAGGTACGTAAGATGCTTTTTATTTCTTTGGTTTTTTTATTATCTTTGTTTATCTTTTTAAGCTTCCTTGTTTTACCTCCTGATGGTCACCATGATCTTTTATATTATGGTGTGTTGTGAATGGTGAAACTAGGGGCAAGGTCTTGATATTTTTCTGTTTGTGTGCATGTTTGTGGGTTTCTTATCATCGTATCCACCCTAGTTCTCTCTAACTCAGGTGTGATGTTGGGGCAATCCTTGCATGTTTTTTGAGTCAGTCCATGCAACATCTTTGACAAGGCCTTGGTTCTTCATAACCTTGATTAGTCCCTTATATTTCTATATCAAAATAAGTGCTCACTACACGACATCTCACATTTGGGAGGTACCATCTCAAGCTTCGTATCCCTCCAATCCACTTATCCTTCACTCATCTTGCATACATCCTCTAATCCATTTCAAGAGCACACCCATGTTTTCTTTAACCCGCCTATCCTCTCGAGGGGGCATAATCATCCTCTTATCCCATCATCTTTCCTCCTAGTCATTGAGGCATCTTCCTTAATCAAATAATTTTATTCTTAGCTCTATGTCTTAATATTCTTTGAAATGATGCTACTTCTTAACACCATCTCAAAGAGGGGCAAACTGTAGACACCTACATTTGATTAACAAATTTAATTAAATTCATTCATCTTGCTCACATTATTGATTAAATAATTACGTGTTATTTAATTGATTAATGTTATCCTTTTTGCCTAATTAATTTAATTAATTAGGTATAATCTAACTAATCTAATGGAAACCCACAACCATTAATTAAATCTCCCTTCCTCTATTAATTTAAATAAATAGACTTTGTTGATGTTTAAAAATGTTACGATGTAAAAGAAACCAATATACCATGAGACTAATATTAGGAATGGTTAATTCCAAGTATGAGATCTCCGCAAAGTAGCTCGACCAACTATATGACAAGATTATCCTCTACTCTTTTGGCTCTACAAAACCTACATAGGTGCACCTAATCCATATTGGTATTTAACTCCTTTCAACACCTTAGAACTTTTGGATTTTAATAAAAGATAAAAGGCAAGATAGTATGAAATGACAACCACTCATTCAGTGACTATTCTATACCATGCAGGACCACAACCAACAACCACAAAAATTTAAAAGGACTAAAAAAGGTTTTGATGTTTTGATAGGGAAAAGTGTAGCTAAACCTATTCAGATATGTATCAAAGTAGAAGATACTAATTACTGATCAATGCTTTATCCATTGCGCAATGATTCTAGTTCAGATACAGGACATAGAAACTAACTATTGTCAAGGACTCAAAACCATAAATACAGATAACTATAGACCAAACAATTCTTACTAATCGTTATGTAGACAAACCCAAAAAAGTCTATGTCTTATCCAAAGTAGATTTTAATTTGATCCTTGATCAAAACTATGGACTAAAACATATATATAAAGAAATCTTATGCAGTGAACCAAAATATTCAAAACTCAAGAGGCAAGCAAAAAGGAGAGAATTGAATCAAAATTGTTGTATTAAGTACAAAGAGACCAATTTTAGTTCCAAAATGTACCAAATCATAAACCACTTCAATAAATGCAAAAGATTTGTAACTTTCCACTTCTATGATAATACTCTCTATATATACATCTGCTATACTCATTGGAAATAGTAAATAGCTTAATGACTGTATTACTTGCCCCAAAATTTCCCAACTACCCCTACTAAATGATCTTGGAATTCCTTTTATAACCCAAGGACTACAACAAGATTTGGATCATTTAGGTTTAGGGATAAAACTCAATCTAATAATTGACATAAATAAATAATGTATTTCAATAATAAATAATTTTTTCATCAACAAGTTGGTCTCAATATTTAATTATTCCCGTGTAACCTGATTTGATTCAACTGTTATCCAAACTTGGAGAACAAACCCTACAAAAGGAATAAGAATGGAATGTCTTGTCTGCATTTAATACCCTAATAAAGTCTTGGCTCTTCATATCTACAAAATATCAAAAATCTCAGTTGTTCAAGAATAAAATCTGATCTCAACCTCTACAATTTTGGAAAAGACCAGTCATTAATGGGAAAGAGTAGAGACAAGAATAAAAATTGATTAATAAATTGTCCAGGGCCTAAAAATAAAATTCTCTATCAAGTGCATTCAACGCCTCCCAACATTCATTCTCTTAGCATCCAACAGGTGTACAAGAAAAACAACCAAGATCAAATTATGTTAATTAGTGTTGTATAATAAGACATGATCCACTGCTAAAAACCCTAAGATAAAGATTTAAATACTTGAAAAGTGGTTAAATGGTCACAAGTGACATGGGATTTGGTATCAACGATCAAGATCAAGACCTTTCTCTCTTTTAAAACTTAGCCATAAATCTCTTTTTAGGTTACCTGGGCTTTCCAATGACCTCCTTGGACAGGTGGCATCTTGGTGCAATGCCTTGATCATTAGATATTGAGAACTTTTATTTAGGCTTTACACCAACCACATGACCAAACTGAAATTTTCTGATCTTTACTTTATCTCTGACTTTAGCCCTTAGCCTTCCTTGAACTAGCCTTGAACTCTGGTCAGCCAATTTCCTCTTATCTCCAAGTTGCTAGATGATTTCACTAACTCCCGTCAAATCCAGAGATCACATGCAAGCCATAGATTCTAATTTCATTGAACGTCCATGATCTTACTTCAGAAAACTCAGCACTTTGATATTTACCTAAGTTCATTTGGAGTTTCAGTGACTAAAGAAATCTCCAAGTTGTTGAATACTTTTCTTGACTCATGGTTTATTCTAAGACTTAGCCCAAACCCTTGATTTCAATCTTGATTTAAGGCTTAGAGCCTTCCTTGGAAAACATGACTTGTCCTTGACCTAACCATGCTTGAACCTGGGTCTATTCTAAGATCACGTGATAACAAAGTCTCTAGATCACTGAATACACTTCTTGACTTGAGTTAAATTTAGATATTACACATGAGTCACTAGATCAAATTAGTATCAATGTTCTTCACTTGATCATTGAATCCTTCTTTACTTTCTCAAATCATTTGGAGATTACGCGACAACCCTTGATCATGATCTTTATTTTTGACTCATGCTAAATATCAAGATGTTCATGTACTTGACCATTTCTTTCTCAGATCATGCACCAGCCTTAAGATCAAAATTACATGGATGGTTCAGATTTGATCTTGGATAATCCATCTTGGCTTAACTTGACCCAGGCTCTTATCTAGAGATTGTACAACTAAAGGAAAAAGCATAACCTTGGCATGTTAACTTTAACTTGAGTCAAATGTCGGTAAAGAGACATCACTGAATAACTCAATGTGATCTGGAAAACCATGGGTTCATTATGACATTACGTGACTGAAGAGATCTCCAAGTTTTAAGATACTTTCCTTAACTCAGGTCACATCACAAGATCACTCACAAGACCTTCGATCAAAGCTCCATCAATGATTTGTGCTTAATCTCTACATAAATTTGTACTTAAATATTTCATTGCGAGATCACACACCAACCACAAGATATTGCCTTGAATCAACGGTCTGCACTTGATCATTGAATCATTCTGTACTTTTTCAAATCATCTAGATATTTCACACAGATTCTTAATCTTAACATACATCAACGATCAACATTGAATCTTGAAGTAAACGTGACTTGAATTGAGCTTTACCTTAGGTTTATCTGGAGATTACAAGATAACTGAGTCTCAAAGTCTCTAAATAATTTCTCAACCTCTGAGTCTATTCAGAGATCTAGCATAAACCTTACGATCATATTAGAATGAAAACTTGATCAAAGGCCCTCGCTGAATCTCACAATGTTTGAAATGACCTCATCTTTATCTAGCAATCACGCACGAACCACACATCTCAGTCCAGATCAACGACCTATGCTGGATCTCTGAATCTTTTTGTAATTTCTCATATCCTTCCAAGATCATGCGCTAGCCGTAGATCCTAGTCTACATCCACAACCCTCATTTAATCTCAATCATTTTAATTAACCCTGAGTCCTTCTAGAGATCTCACGACCAAATAGAAAAAGTAACATTTCCTTGACCATAGGTTTATCTTGAGATCACGAGATAAAGGAAATCTCCAAGTTGCTAAAAAGAACTTGAACCCTTGATTTTATCATGAGATTACATGCCAGTCATTTGATAAGATTACAAACAAAATAAAATCCACAACCCTTGTGTGATCGTTGAATGACATCCTGAACTTGAAATTAATCTAGTGACTTAGCGCCAGCTGCCCGATTAGAAAAATATCTACGGTGCGTGTGCAATCTCGAGAAGAATAGAGCATATTCAATATCATTGCAAGATTCAGCAGTAAAGACAAGGCTAATAAGCACATGAATTAAAATTAATTTAAGTGGCTTGAAAAGGTAATGAAAAAATAGAACATGTCTAGGAAAGGATTTAGGTCTTCTTGCAACCAATGGCTAGAAATTTGAAAATCAGGTTTAAGATTTTGCAAGACATAACAAGATTTTCATCAATTAAAGTTGATTTTATAACAGAGACTTAGAGTTTCAGACCATAGATCACAGGAACAATTGCACAGACAAGGAAAGAAAACATGGAACCAAGAAATTTTTTTCAAGTGCTAACAGTGGCTCCATCTAGGGATGCATGTCTTTCATAGGCATAGCAAGGATCCAGAATTCTGAGTTGAGAAGGCCACCTACATGAAAAGATACTAACCTACAATAACAACTAAAATAATAGAAGGGAATATGTACAAACTTATGGCCAAAAAAGATCTTCACCTTTGCAACTTAATTGCCTAATTTGAAGGAGTCAAACTAGGCTTGATGGCCCAAAGCCATCAGCAAAATTTATGATCCAGCTTGCCTCTGTCAAAAAAAAAATTATCTACTCCTTACTTAAGAAACAAGCTAACAATACCACTTTCATCAATCTAATTTGGCCTACTATCATTTTGTATTAGCTCATCACATAAAAAATTATTAGCATATTCATCATCTGAACTTATATGAAAACCAGGAAGACTGTGAGAATGTAAATTATGTGGCATATGCATGTTACATTCATTAGATAAAAAGAAACTAGGATAAATGCAATATTTATCATCTTCAATCCTTAGGCCACATCTTGGAAAATACTATCATCCAGCTGAGAAAAGCACTTGTATTCTGCCATGTAGCTAGAGTCATTATCATTTGATCTTTTTGCATCAGTTGTTTGCATATCAAAGGAAACACTCTCATTTTGAATTTCATACAAACATTGAGGACATTCATCACTTGGGACATGGTCTATCCCACTCTCCAAAGAATAGGAAACAACCATCTAAGAAACATAAAAGTTAGGCTCATTATAAACATCAGGGATCTCCTGCAAATTATTTTGACCTTTTGTAAGAGGAGATAAATTAGGAATAGAAAAAGAACAAGATTCAACATCATCATTATCAAAACATGGAAACTCCATGTCATGATCCATATATCATTTTTCAAAATAATTATCATTCTCAATATTGTCAGTGGTTTGTGTATCCATATTAGAATTCTCTAAAGAAATCATCTGTAAACTATCATCTTTATACAAACCACTATTCCTTTTATTGGAGGGATGACACATATCAACACATTCATCATATAATAGCATATGTTGTGTAACTGAAAGTTCATCATGAAATAGTTCAATGAAATACTTAGAATCATAAAAAGATTCATTATCAACACAATTATCCTAGTTAATACTCACCATCATATCTGGAGTCTCTTCACCCTTTAAATCTAAAAAAATATAGATACTCCCATTATCTGAGAAGTCATATGAAATATCATTGTAGCCTAGTGAGACAAAAGTACAAGGAGAAACAGTAACACACATATCACAATCAGGACCATCTGATTCATATTCCTTTTCAAAGTCAATGTGTTTGGGGAGTAAGGATTCAAAGCTATCCTGCCCTTAATATTTGAGATATTAATAAGACAATAAATTTGAAATTTTTTCACTACGAAGTGAACCACTATTATCATTTACATCCACCTCTGATATATAGTCACAATCAACGTCTTCATTTATCAAATTATTATCCTCTTTGTGACTACAAATATCTTGTATTTCATATTGAGAAGGATCATTGCTTTCATAATCACAAGAAATAGCATCCATACTAGACACATCTCTACCATCTTGGTTTTCCTCATTCTTAATAACATCACTACTAGGTACAACCTCATGTGAAACCTCAAATTTAGGATCTTCAATATCAAAAACTTGGTTTGAAATTTTAGGATTGATGTCATTGTCTTCAAAAGAATTATCACAACTTACCTCTTCATTAGAATGATCCTTTTTATCTTTGTGTATGTTCTCCTTACTCTGGGATAAGACATCTGCATCATTATCCTGAGAAGAAAAAACTATAGTCTCAGTAGGAACACTATAAACTATAAGTTCGTCTTCAAAATCTTGATGTCCACTATCTTCATTATCAGCATGACTACAGTTAGCATTAGATTTAGATTGTTTAATTAATTCTATCCACCTCCTGACACACTTAAGATATTTTTTTTTCTTGTGGAAGCTGACAAATGAATTGACTCAAGGGATAAAAGTTCCAAAAATAAACTAGCATATGTAAACATTGGAAGCTGAACAAATCCCTTAGGAAGTTCATCATATGCATTAGAATTTTTTTTATAAAAGTCAAATGTTGATTCATCCTTGATCCTTCCTACATTTTTCCTTAAATATCTTATGCAATTCCTTTTGATGGATTGATCTCTCTTTTGTTCAATATACTTAGATTCTAGATCTTCAGTATCCTTCATCCACTTCTTAGTGAACTCAAAATTTTCTTCCCTGACATAGGCTGGCCAATAAATTGATTCAGGAAAACAATGTTCCAAAAATATATTAACCCATACCTCTTCCTGAGGATAAAAAGGAAGATGAAAATCCCTTATTGTAGAAGAGAACCTTCTATAAATAGAAGTGGAGATTCTCCCACCATTCTTATCATCGCTCTTCACAGAAGAAAAATAACTTGTTTTTCTTTTTTTGAATTTGATCCTCATCAAGATACTCTTCATCAAAATCTGAATCTGACACAGGATCCTTAGATATAGATGCAGAAGAAGAAACATTGTTCTCTATGTCACCATACTGCATCCTGAAACAATCCACTAGTTCATTCAGAGATCCTAGTGAACCATGCGGTAATCCTCTAAACCATTCCATAGCATCTTCAACTAGATATTTAACAAAAAAATCCATCCATACATCATCATGTCTGATGTCATAGTGATGCATCAAATGGAAATACTCCTATAAATGTGTATCAGCTGATTTCTCACCTATAACAGTGAACCTAAGCAAGTAATCCATGATTCCTGATAGAACAAGATTTGGGTATCTAGGGATACCATTGAAATTTATATCCATATACAACCCACTTCTATTTGGTTGTGACATCTTATTAGGCATGATAAGTTACAAAATGCCTCTCTCTTCCCTCTTAATTAGTGATGACCACTTAATTGGAAAAATATGTATAACTGATTTTCATGGAACAAAAGAGATTATCCAATGAAAATAAAAATACCTAGAATATGATGAAGCTACTACAAACTATTTGATCTGAAGTCACCTCCAAATCACCTTAAAATTTTGGAAGAGCTGCCACCTCTTTATAGAGGAAAATATTTTTATTAGTTTAGATATCTTTCCCAACTTAGACCTTCTCCAAATCAAAAAATTACATACATCCCGGATATAGGGTATCTTCTTTATTCCTCTCTTAACTATGCTCATAGTCACAAGAGTCCAAACATTTGTTGCCTCTTTACTCCAGGTCCACCTCTTCTTTGTAGTCTTTCTTCAAACATGCACACTGGTACAAATCAGAGAACTCAGAGTCGTTGCTCACCACATGTGAGATTGTATAGGTATTTCTTCAAGAACTTGGACTTTCAGACATTTTGCAATGATAGACAAAAAATACTTGATTATTTTTACAAAAGTTTGAGGAATATGTCTTTATAAAGAATGACTCTATAACTGACTCCAAAGTAGAGTCACCATCTTGTTTGTGTTTGAAAATGTTTATGCTATTTATAAGAAACCAATATACCTGAGACTAATATTAGGAATGGTTAATTCCAAGTATGAGAGCTCTGCAACGTAACTGGAACAGCTATAGGACAAGACTGTCCTCTACTCTTTTGGCCCTGCAAAACCAAGGTGGGTGCACCTAATCTAGATTGATATTTAACTCCTTCAACTCCTTAGAAATTTTGTATTTTAACAAGAGATAAATGGCAAGAAATTATAAAATTATAACCAGTCATTCAATGACTATTCTCTACCATGCAGGGCCACAACCAAAAACCACAAAACTTAGAGGGACTCAAATGGTTTTGATGTTTTTGATAGGGAAGAGTATAACCAATTATATTCACATATGTATCAAAATAGAAAATACTGATTACTGATCAGTGCTTTATCTAGAGAGTATTATCACAAGAATAAGAAAGTTGCAGACCTTTTGCATTTATTGAAGAGGCATGTGTTTTGAATAAATTTGAAATTGAAGCTGGAATATTCATACATAATACATTATTTCAAATTTAAGTCTCTCCTTAGTGATTTCCTTTTGATTTTTGAATCTTCTGGTTCAATGCATAAAAATTCTTTACGTATATGTTTTAGTCCATAGTTTTTATCAAGGATCAAATTAAAAGCTACTTTGGATAAAGACATAGACTCTTTGGGTTTGTCTACAGAAGGATCTTATAATAAGTGTTTAGTTTAATTTATCTATATTTATGGTTTTAGATCCTTTATAATAATTAGTTTTTTTGTCATGTATTTGAACTAAAAACATTGCCCAATGGATAAATCACTGATCAGTAATCCATATTTTCTATTTTGATACATATCTGAATACACTTGGCTATACTCTACCCTATAAAAAACATGAAAACCATTCGAGTGGCTTTATTTTTTGTGGTTGTTGGTTGTGGTCCTGAATGGTAGATAATAGTCACTGAATGAGTGGTTATCATTTTATACTTTCTTTCCATTTATCTGTTGTTAAAATCCATAAGTTCTAAAGAGTTGAAAAGAGTTAAATATCAATCTGGATTAGGTGCACCTTCCTTGGTTCTGCAGAGCCAAAAGAGTAGAGGATATTATTTTTCTATAGTTGGTCCATTTACTTTGCAGAGCTCTCATACTTGGAATTAACCATTCCTAAAATTAGTCTCAAGGTATATTGATTGCTTATAAATAGAATACATGTTTTCAAACACCAACATACTTATCTAATTAAATTAATTCACTTTATCCTATTATTACATTTATGATTAAATAAATATTATTTAATCTATTTGAGCACATGGCTCCTAACTTTAACCCCTAACCAAATCCTCTTCAACCACCTAACCTAAGGTTCCAAATCATCCCAACCCCTTCACACATGCTAACTTATCTTAATTAGTTAATTAACCTTTATTAACTAATTAACCCCTCCACTCATTCTCTCTCCTCTCATAACATCCTCCTAATCTCTCACTTACCAATTAATTAATCCTAATCTCTCATGTAATCACTCTCTAATTATTTGCACAATCCTAATCAAATGGATTAGAAAAGAAAAGTCAACTCTCAATTCCCATCACTTCCCACTCCTCAACCCAAGTCACATGTGACTCTTACACCTCTTATACATCTTTTACATCCTCTTACACCCTTGTGCCCTCCAAAGGAATATTTAATTCCTTTTTCACATCCCTCAAACCTCTTCACACTTATCCAAATCCCTTCACACTCCCCAAAATAGTCACTTTTCCCAATCCTACTCCATCTCCCAATGTCCTCTCAACTCCTCTCTCATTGTGACACTTGTCACATTGATTTGTATTTGAGAAAGCACAATCCATGTGCTCTCTCTTGGATACATCTTGACCCTTCCTCATCTTTGCATCTCAAACATCCATTTAACCCTCCTCTTGCCTATAAATTGAAGGCTCTTTTCCTTCATTTTCATCCACCTTTTAAGAAAAGTTACCATGTCATTTTGAAGAACAAGAATCAATAATCCTAGCATTATTATGCTAAAATATTTCCAAAACCAATTCTTTGAAGCTTGAGCACCAACATTTGAGCACACATCCAATCAAATCTTGGAAAAATTCACACATCAAGGAGAGCTTACATGGTTTAAGGAAGGTTTTCACATTCTTAGGCTTTGTTGTTTATTTTAGTTCTTCTTTGTCTTATCTTATATGTTGCAATAGATTAGCTTGTTGAGTGTTTTAAGTTGTTATTGCATTCCATAAAAAACTAGTTTTTATTGCATACAATATTATTGAAATAAAATTACCTAAAGAACTTCATATCTATGAAACCCTCAAATCCTAAACATAGTCAAATATATGTAGTTATTAACCCAAAATACCAAACCAATTAGGGCGAGTCTCTCACCATGGAAACTAGTAATATTTAAGGGGATGCATATTTGTTTCTTAATACATATTTGGATATTGTTTCATTACATATTTGTACACATTCTCATGCATAATTTACCACATCCATGTCTATCTTAAGTTCACTTAGTGGAGCTTTAGTTGACCCTAATTTAGCCTAGTTTAGTCTAGTCAAGATTTAGTTTTATTTTTTATTGTTTCACTAAGTTTAGAGGACTTTATTTTTATAAAACAATTCTTGTGCATTGTAATTTGCATTTTGTAATATTTTCTTTCAAGGAATATATAAAATCTTTCTTACTACTCTTATTTGTGGAGGTGTTGTTTGTGGTTTTATCTTGTAGATGCTTGTGTTGCAAAATTCAACATGGTATCAAAGTGTGGATTCACTTAACCCATTCTCAATCTTTGAGGATTTATTTTATCAGAAGCATCATAGGGTCCTCAAATCTCCCTTTTTTGTGGATCTATAAGTAGTTTTTTTATAATCTACAAATCAACTCAACTAGAAGAAAAATAATTTATGGGTTCTTTTCACAACCAAAAAATCCATTTGGGTTGATCTTAGCTTTACAAGATTTTTAATATTTTATGAGAAAATTAAAAAACAAAAAAATCTAAAAATAACACACAAACCAATCATTATAACTTTTTTTTTGTAATTTTGTTTTGAAAAACAATTCATGGGTCTTTTTCTCATCCCCAAAAGTCCACCTGGGTATATGTTTTATTTTTCGTTTAGTGAGTGAATTTTTCTAAAAGTAAGTCCCAAAGATCATTTTTGTTGGTGGTTGGCTTGTTAAAATTAGCATTTTCTTATTTTTTCCATATGTTTTTCATGTTGTGTTTGTCTTTTCAAAATGACATATGATCAAAAAATTATTTTAGAAGGCTATCCACTAGTATTATTACTCTTTATAATTTTTCTCTAAGGTTTTCTTGTTGGAATAATGATACATTTGGCATCAGTGAATGCACTTAGTGAAAACACTTATTTGGTTTTGAATGCTTACCGAGCTCATCACTCAGCCCACAGCCTATACCGAGCATTCAGTAAAGCTCACCGATCAAACAGTTCAAACCGAGCAGTAAGGCAGTCACTGAGCATATGAGAAGACAGCAGTTACCGAGCAGACGATAGTCACCGAGTCACCAGAGGTTATCGAGTGACAATGTATCTACCGAGTCACCGTAGCTACCGAGTTCCAAGCTACACTTCGGGACTAGTATGGACCGAGCCTCTACTCTTACCGAGAGCATGACGA
>MU228403.1:517156-531756 GCA_018584345.1 Thuja plicata | reverse complement strand
AAAGTTTTGTGGGTACCATCCCCACCCCAGTTTTACTTTCTATTTGGAAGGTTTCTGGGTTACCAATCTTTGTGTTATGTGTTATGAATGATTACATTTTCATGGTTGCAGTAGATTAGATGTATGAATGGTTAAAGAATATAAAAGTGCAGAAATGTTTTAAAGTTTTAAGAGTTACTGATTCACCCCTCCCCTCTCAGTAACTTGGTTAATCCTGAATATTTCCAACATTTCTACAACTTGTTGAAGTCAAATGTGGTAGTTTTTCTCATGAGAATGAATATTTTATGATTTCCTCTATTTTTTCAATTCTTACATAGTTGGAAATGGCTCTTTGAGCTCTTCACGTCCATGCATGTGATTTTATAGATTTTTCCTTAGGTATATTTTATTCAATTTTTTTGTGTTTTCACATTAGGGGTGATTACTTGGTCTTTTTGGTGCATAAAAATTTTATATTTGTGTTTGATGACTTCACTTGGGCTTTTCTACGTGTATTTTTGGAACATGTCACTATTTTCTTTTTTTGAGCATCTTTTAAATATAGTTCTCTACTTGTAAACACGCTAAGATAGTGTCACCCTTGTGTATGGTTTTTGAGGATTTTACACATTCTATTGTGTCTTTTTTATATATATGCACTACAATATAAAGTGCCTTAAGGGTTTCTATGGTGATTTTTGTTTTTCCATCATAACTTTTCCAATTGAGTGTCCCTCCATCATGACATTGAATCCTTATGTTTCTAGACCCATTCATGTGTGCATTGGTTGCATAACTTTTTTAGCTGTAGGTACTTTCTTGTACACACTTATATTCTCCTTCATGCACTACATGGTGATACATATTTTTAGTGGACCTATCATGCCTCTCCCTTGTCATCAATATGGAAGATTTTGACTATTGGTGCTAGTGTTTTCTTAGTTTAATTTGAATTAAGATGCATAAATTTAGTATTTATTCTTATATACTAGTCAAGTTCAATTGTTTTTTTTAAATTAGAGTGATGTTTTACCATATAGATACTCTTGCATTTTAGTTTTATGGAGGTGAATTATTCTCAACTGGTCAAATCCTTAAACTATTAACACTTGTATTTTGACTAGAGGTTTACTTTTGCATGGTTGACTAGTGTGGGGTCACTTGTGTATATTCATGTGCTATCTATATCATTAAGTACCATATGTTTTTACTTTTTCTTTTCATGTGTTCATTATGCAAGTAGTGTTTTTGGGGGTACTCATGTAGATTCATGTCTTCTTCATCCTAATTACCATCTTTGTTCCAGAGGAGGTTCTTCATTGCAACACTATAGAAATTATCATTTGACAATTATTTGTATATTATTCTTACTTTGAGGATTTTCTTCATGTTCCTATTCTTTTGGGATATTTTCTTGGAGACTTTTGTTGGCATTCCCAAGCTCCCCTTATTCATTACTGATAATTGATCCAAGACACCTCTATCATGGCTAAACTCCCTAAAATTTCATGAACTTTCTAAGTTTTTAAAATCATAAATCCTACTAATCCTAAGCCTTAAACCCCAAAACCCTAGTGCGCACTAAGCTCTGGGTACTATTCTCGCATAGATTGGTGGCCTTAAACCCCAAAACCCTTATGTGAAATGGTGTAAAATGAGCTATAGGTAGTATTATTGCATTGACTGATCACCAAAGTTAACTATAGCTTAATCCATTGAGTAAAACCCCTTATCTCATTCATTTAATAGCCCCATCTTCCTATGCCACCTGATGTTCTTAGTTATGCTCATGTTCTCCTAAGCTTTCCACACTTTTTTCTAGTGAATGAAGATCAATGTTTTTTTTCCTCTTATGAAAATTATTCCTTAAAATATTGTTATCCTTTGGGTACAATGTATACTAATGGGGTCATTGTAATCCTCATTAATTAATTTATCAATCTAAGGTGGTGTCCATGGTTGTATACAAAAGAGAACTGAGAACGTTCTTCACAAACTATTCAACAACACACTTGCATGAAATTAAACCTACTCTAGAGAACACTTGAATGAAAGGGAATACTAATCTACTTAAAAATTTATTGAATTGAAAATAATAATCTAAATTACACTTTATAGAAATGAAATGCTTTCTTGAATTAAACTTAGTATAGAAAAACTGCAAATTACATTTTTGTTGGAAATGAAACTAGATTGTCATATTTCCTCAGGCTAAAACAAGCATTTCTAACCCCCCCCCCCCCCCCCCCCCCCCCTTTTCTAAAATTGTTAAAAATTATTTATAGAATACATATTATATATTTACCCAACCAACCTACTAATAATTTGGATCCAAGATCCTATTTTTAAGGATTCATTTACAACACTTTCAGTAAACTAAACTTGTTCTCCTCCATTCTGCCACATTTACTTTAGTTTGATTTAGTCTTTATGTTATCCTTCATTTTTTGATTCATGCCAAACCCTTATTATTGTTTTTATCCGTTGTTGTCTACTTTCCCTATCATTTTGAATTTCTCAATTTTGTGAAGAAATGAGGGAGATATTGTTATTTTACTAAGATTCAGTTTTTAATTGACATTATTGTCATTTATTACACTGACAAGGTCATGGAAAGAGTTTCCCCAATTGAAATGGCCAAAATCATAAAGTGGAAACAATCAGCACTAGACACAACAAATGATAAACAACAAGCTACAATAGATCTTTGGATTATCACTAAATCAAATAATTACATCAAATTGGCCTGCTACATGCAACTTACATTCCTTCGACATACTTTCCTTATTACAATAGAAATCAAAATCTAAACCTTTGTTATAACCTTATGAAGGTTAATTTACAGATATTTTCTTAACAAATAATAGATTCCTTAATAAATAGATCCTTCACAACACATATATCAGCCAGATCTATTACAGTTTCGAAGAATAAGAAAATGTAATACTAAAATATAGGGTAGGACACAAATCAAGAATATCTCAATGCCAAGATGTAAAAATAAATCATGATCCAAGATAAACATCATATAAATATCAAATAACATTTTGATATGAGCCATAAAGCTTCACCAATCGGGATAATGCTTTGTGAGATCAGAAATTTACAACTGACTATTAAAACATGAAGAACATATAGAATTGACCATGAATCCTCAATATCTACTTCATGAATTAGCCAAATGAGGTATGAACCTAGAAATAAGTCAATAATGATGCCCAAAACATACCTTGAGGTTCTTATGCAAAGTGGGCAACATGAAGCCTCTAGGTGACTCAAATAGGGCAATGTACCCCCCAAAAACCAACTTATCAAAGCCAAAGTGATTCACACTTATCACAAGTGTGGGAAAGGACTTGGTTAAGGTTATCAAAACCCAAAAAACCCAAAACCCAAAGGGAAACCTAATCACTAGGTTTCACCAATCCTACAACAACAACTACCAAGGTTGGCTTCACAAGAACTTGACCCAAATTCTCAACAATACCCCCAAAATGACTTATAGGACCAGGGGTGACCTATGCTCCTAGGTTTGGTCTATTTAGGTCCCTAAAATTTAGTTCCAATGGTTCTTTCACTCAATTCAACCCATATGACATGGTTCCTTCACAAACCCAAGACTAGGCTTGTAGCCATTTCTCGAAGGAAATTTGATCTTAAATGAGATTATTACACATAACCCCCTTAAATGATTAGGGATTCATACACCATTTATGTCCTAGGAATTTGGACTCAAACCCTAGGACATGGAAATGAGAAAGAGACATGATGACACACAAAATTGCTTCTGTAATTGGGGCTAATTAGGCCTCCACTTACAAAAAAAGTTCCTTTAGGATGCATCCAAATTCCAAAATTATGATTATATCATGTGAGGATGTGTACAAGGGTATCCTCCCCTGACTTAGAGCCTTTGATGAATCCCCAAACTAGAGTTATGATTGTTGTCCTAATTCTTGATTGGTGCATACATAAGGATATACATCTAGGGTATCATTGTAACTCCATCTCCCTACATTTTGGAGATCCTATCCTATAGAATATTAAAGAGAACAATAAAAACATGCTTTCCACCAAGGGTCATTGAATTCCCATGGTGGAAAAGTGAAATACACTCAATTCTTTCCTAAACCATGATTTAGGGCCTACAAACCAGGCAGTGAGTTTGCAAATTCAATAACTTTCAAAATAAGATTGATCAACACATGAGAACAAAATAAAATGAAAGAATATTAATAGAACTAACCCTTGGTGTCATAATTTCATGTCCTTCTATCCATACCCGACTGTACACAAAGACTATTTCTCAGGAATGCAGGAAAATAGTTATATTTTATTAATTTCAAAATGCCAAATTACATGATTAGCCTACCACCCACTTGAAAGGGATTTTTTAGGAGCTCCCAATATTTACATAACATATTTGAACCGATTTGACCATTTGGGAGTTGTTTTTCAAAAAGCTGTCAAGTTTGCTCAAAAGTTGCTTGACAACTTTTGAGCAACTTTTACACATTTTGCAATTTTGCAAATCTAATGACCAAACTTGGTCACAATGTTATTTTTGTAATCCCTAGTGGATACAAACATGAAAAACCTAAAAAAAAACTATTCCTAGGGTTTTGGACCATTAATGGCCAATAGTTGACCAAGGGCTCATAAGGTGCCAAACTTGGAACTATGGCCTTACAAGGTGGTCCAGTGATTAACCCAATGTCTTAACATAACTAAAGGCCTCTTAAAACCTTGAGGGAACCCCTAGGTTCCATAGGAACACTTGGTTCATTCATGGTGCTCCTGCACCATACTCCCCATCAGATTTGAACTCAAGTTCCCACTTGAGGATAACTAGTCAACAATGGTTGCATGTTGTTGGATCTAGTCCTCTGTCATCCAGGTAGCATCTATTGGAGGGAGTCCTTTCCATTTCAATAAGTACTTCATGTACTTATTCTTCCTTTTCTGCTTCAATACTTTGGATTCCAAAATTTTGTCTAACTCCATTTGTTTTCTTGGCGAGAGATCTGTCACATAGTCTCCATCATCTTCAACTTGTGATCCCTGCACATTAGTAATGTCTACAACACACTTGTAAGGAGTGAGGTCTGCAATATCAAAAATAGGAGAAATCAGTAAAGTAGGGGCAAAGAAATTTCATATGCATTTTCACCCATCTTTGTGAGGATTTTGCAAGGTCCAATTTTCTTTATGTGCAACTTTGAATATCTTCCTTTAGGGAGTCTCTCCTTCCTTAGGTATGCCCATACCTTATGTCCAACTTTGAAATGAACTTCTCTCCTTCTCTTGTCTTCTTGTGCTTTTTATTTCATAGTTGACTATTGTAGTGACTCTTTCACTTCTGTCTACACTTTAGATATCAGTTTGGCTAGTTCCTCTCCTTGTGCACTAACTCTGAAATCATATGGTAACTCTACTAAATCTAATGGACCTTTGGGATGTAGTCCATACACTGTTTGGAATGGTTTCTTCCCAGTGGATCTATTCATGGAGTCATTAAATGCAAACTCTTCCTATGGTAGGATCATGTCCCAACTTTGGGTGTACTGTTTGGTTAGGCATCTAAAGAGATTTCCAAGAGATCTATTTACCATCTCCATTTTCCCATCTGTTTGTGGGTGGTATGCTGAGCTATAAGTCAGATTTGTACCCAATTTATTGAAGAGTGGCCTCCAAAAGTGACCCTTAAAGTTTACATCTCTATCAAAGACTATGGTTTGAGGAAGACCATGGATCCTAACCACTTCTTTAAATAATTGATGTGCTATATGGGAAGCATCATTTGTTCTCTTGCAAGGAACAAAGTGCACCATTTTACTGAATCTATCTACAATGACAAAAACACTATCAGAACCCTTCTTTGTCCTTGGAAAACCCATAACAAAATCCATTGAAATTGATTCCCATGGCCTAGAGGGATTTGGTAGGGGTTGGTACAATCCTTGGTTAGTGGATACACCCTTTTCTTGCTGGAAAATAGTACAAGATTCAACAAAATTCTTGACTTTATTCCCCATCTTTGGCCAAAAATAACTTCTTTTCACTAAATCAGTGGTATTATCTATCCCAAAATGTCCTCCTAAGCCACCACAATATTTATCCTTAACAAGGTTTGTTCTCATGGAACATTTAGGAATGCAAAATTGGGCTCCTTTAAACAAGAGTCCATTCTGAATCAGGAAATCATAAAAATTAGTATGGTATTTTCCAACCATTTTAGTGCATACCTCAAAAATTTAGCCAAATTCTGGATCATCAGCATATAGGTGTTTTAGGGAATCAATCTCTACACTCTGAAGTTGTACTTATTCAATCAATGTAACCTTTCTACTTAGGGCATCAGCCACTTTGTTTTCCACTCCCTTTTTATGCTTTATGTTGAAGGTATATGCCTGCAACTTCTCCATCCATTTGATGTGTTTCACTCCAAGATTCTCCTGACTGTTTAAAAAACTTAGCACATGGTTTTCAGTATAAACAATAAATTCTTTAGGGAGTAAGTTGTGTCTCCACTTTTTCAAGGCCTGTACCATTGCATAAAGTTCTAAATCATAAGTAGATACCTCTTCTTGGCATCATTCAATTTTTTCTAAGAAAAATTCTATAGCCTTACCTTCTTGGCTCAAGACAACACCTATAGCCAATTTTCTTGCATCTGTTTCAACTGTGAATACCTTGTTGAAGTCTGGGAGCACTAAGATTGGATATTGTGCCACTCTATTCTTAAGATATTGGAATGCATCTGCAGATTCTTTAGTCCATTCAAATCTAGTCTTCTTTCCACCCTTTATTGTGTCCAACATAGGAGCACACACATGGCTAAAATTCTTAATAAAATTTCTATAAAAATTTGCTAAACCATGAAAACTTCTAACATCACCTTGGTTCTTTGGTGGAGGCCAGTGGAATATTGCTACAACCTTCTCTGGATCCATTTTGAGGGTTCCTTGGGAGATGAAAAATCCTAAGAATACAAGTTCCTTCTTCATGAACATTCAATTTTCCAAGTTAATCACTAACTTGTGCTGATGGAGTCTCTTCAAAACTTGCTCAACATGATCAAGATGTTCCTCTTTGTTATGACTGTAAATTAGAATGTCATCCAAATATATGACCACAAATTTGCCAATAAAATCAATGAAGACCTCATTCATGAGTCTCATGAATGTACTAGGAGAATCACTCAATCCAAATGGTATAACAAGCCACTCAAACAAACCCTCAGTTGTCTTAAATGATGTCTTCCACTCATCTCCTGGCTTTATCATAATTTGGTGATAGCCTGATTTTAAATCAATCTTTGTAAAATAACAAGCAGTGCCTAATTGGTCTAGAAGATCTTCCATTCTTGGAATTGGAAATCTATATCTTATAGTGATTTTGTTTAGGGCTCTGCAACCAGTACACAATCTCCACTTGGCATCCATTTTAGGAGCTCAAACTAATGGGACAACACATGGGCTAAGACTCTTTTGAATGAGTCCCTTCTCTAACAATTCATTGAATTGACTTGCAATCTCTGCATGCTGAAATGGTGTCATTTTGTATGGGGCCTTGTTAGGCAAGGAGGAACTAGGTATCAATTCTATTTGGTGACTAATTTCTCTTAAGGGAGGGAGGGTTTTGGGTAGATCACTAATAGTGGCATCACATATTTTTTTGTAAGAAATTCCTTCACTTCATTTGGTATAGGATCATCATTATCAGACCTTATACTATCCTTAGGCTTGGATATTAGGACAAAAGCTTTAGTTTCAGGTTCCTTTAAAACTTTTAACATTTCTTTCTCCCCCATGGTTATGACAGTAGGTTCTTTCTCTATTTTGGAATCAGGCAAGGGCTTCATGGTGAATGTTTCCCCATTTTTAGTGATGGATTTATTTTTTTTCCTACAATGGTGTGTGACATCTATATCATACTGCCAAGGCCTACCTAGAAGGATGTGGGAAGCATCCATCACAACAACATCAAAAAGAAATTTGTCTTTAAAGTCTTCTATAGAGAACTCTATCCATGCTTGTTCAGTCACTAAGGTTTGTTGATCCTTTGTTATCCAAAAGACATGATAAGGATAAGGATGAGGCTTCTTAGGGAGGTTTAACTTCTGTACCATTTCACAAGATACTAAATTTTCAATTGATCCAAAATCTATGAGTAAATTACATACCTTCCCGTTGCATTTGATCTTTTTCTGGAAGAGATTATTTCGTTGAGGAGGTTCTTGGCTTTGTAGAAATTGAAGGAAGACTTGTCTCATCATCAAAAATTCTTCTTCCTCTGGTTCTAAGTCCCTTGCATTTGCATTGTCTTCTTTTTTTTCCTCTTGAATGAGTTGTGCTCTTCTTTCTCCTTGATTGTTATTGTTTCTCTTCTCAGGGCATCTGCCTGTATGGTGTCCTAATTGATTGCAATAGTAACACCTCAATGGTCCATTTCCTCTTCCAGTGTTTTTCCTTCCTCTATTGAAGGATCTTCTCCCTCTATAGTTACCTCTAAAATTTATATCATTGTTTTCTTTGTCTCCTTGGTTAGGGGTCCTACTGCTATTACCACTGTATTAGCCTCTATTCCAAGAGGTTCCTCTTCTTCTAAAGTTCTTCCCACTGCCATTACTCTTTCCCTTTCCAAACTCATGTTTTCTCTTCCACTTTTCCTCTACCTTGAGTTCCATTTGATAGCACTTGTTCACTGTGGTAGGGCAATGTAGGCTAAGTTCCTCTTGAATGGATACCTTAAGACCATTCATATATCTTGCTAAATTTTCTTCTTCATCTTCTGCCACATTTTTCTTCATACATAATTTTAGGAACTCCTCAGTGTATGAGCCCACATCCATATCATTTTTCTTTAGGCTTTGTTTCCTCCTATGGATTTGTACCCCATGGTCTTCAGGCACATAGGTCTCCTTGACAAATGTAGTCATTTTGTTCCATGAAGAGATCATACTCTTACAATTCTTCACCCTCTCTATTTGGATGAAGTTCCACCAAGTTAGGGCTGCTCCCTTCAACTTGTATCTTTCCATATTTACTCTCTACTTCTCAAGGATGTCCTCACACTCAAAGAATCATGTTAGGGCCTCTATCCAATCCAAGGCCAAATCTGCATTCATCTTTCCACTAAAAGTTGGTAGATCCAACTTCTCCTCCATGGTTCTTCTCCCCATAGACTTTAAGGCATCTAGAAGGGGTCTTTGGCCTACAGGAATGTTCACATCCTGATCAGGGGTGTCCTCATCTGAATCACTCCCTTCTTCACCACCAGAAGTGTCCTCTTTTCCCCTCTCTACCTTGTTCTCCAACTCTTGAAGTCTTCTTGTCAAGGCTGCATTTTCTTCCCTCTGTTCTCTCACCATCTTTTCTAATTCAATATTTGTAATCCTTGAAGGGATATCTTCATCCTCAGGAGAAGACATAGCTCTGATACCACTTGATGCAAAGTGGGAAACAAGAAGCCTCTAGGTGACTCAAATAGGGAAATATACCCCCCAAAACCAACTAATCAAAGCTAAAGTTCTTCACACTTATCACAAGTGTGGGAAAGTACTTGGTTAAGGTTGTCACAACCCAAAAACCCCAAGGGAAACCTAATCACTAGGTTTCAACAATCCTAAAACACCAACTACCAAGGTTGGCTTCACAAGCACTTGACCCAAATACTGAACAATACAACTTTTGAGCAACTTTTACACATTTTGCAATTTTGCAAATCTGGTGACCAAACTTGGTCACAATGTTATTTTTGTGATCCTGAGTGGATCCACACATGAAAAACCTAAAAAAAAAAATTCCCGGGGTTTTGTACCATTAATGGACAATAGTTGACATAGGGCTCATAAGGTGCCAAACTTGGAACTATGGCCTTACAAGCTGGTCCAGTGATTAACCCAATGTCTTAACATCACTAAAGGCCTCTTAGGACCTTGAGGGAACCCATAGGTTCCATAGGAACACTTGGTTCATTCAAGGTGCTCCTACACTAGGTTCTCAAGATTAAATTATCCATATCTAAGGTGCACTACTAAAAACATAGAGCTGGATAACTAAAACAAACTAAGAACAAAGTGAAAGAAAATATTTTTGGGTGATGCAATATTGCCACTGAACCAAGGATGCTCCTACATAATATGCCCTTGGTGAGAATAATATGTTCCATAAGAGGAACTTATAAACATATTACATGATTCATAACATAAATTTAATGCTCATTCTTAACCCAAATATCTTCTTTATTTGCAATTTTTTTCTTTGTACCTCTGATCTACCTTCTATCGCATCCATCAACTTATCCTACTCTATACTCTCTCTTTCCTACCTCACATATGCATAAGGTAGTAAACGACTTGTTGTGGGTACACAAAAAACACCCCATTTTGGTCCTCTGACTATCGGGACCCCCCTTGTTTCCTTTTTGTCTTATTTGGTTTTATGGGTCTGCCCCTCTCCCTGTTCCTTGAATTGCATTTCTTGAGGGGCCTGTTGACAAAGGAAAGGTTTTTTTGGCCTTTTTTCCCTTTTTATGTTTTGGAGGACGTAGAGTCCTCTAAAACACTAAAATGGCCGAAAGGCCAAGATCAAACCTTTTGGTTTTTTGGACCCCGAAACACCGAAAGGGGGTGAGGCCACCCGACGTTCAGTGTTTCGGCCTCCAAAATGATGAAACATGGTGACATCACCCTGTAGGCTATTTAAGTGGCTAGGGCCTTTTTGGGTTTCACTTCTTCTTTTCGTATTCTACATTTTCATTTGCATCCCCGCATGCTCACCATTTCTTCTTGTGTCCTCACTCATTCATTGTTGATTTCTCCTCTTCCTCGGCTTCTTGTAGTCATTGTCCTCCAGGTCTCGCACTTGATAGGTAGAGTTTCCTTCTTTTTGTTGGGTTTTTTCATCTTCGGTCAGTTTAGGTTAGGCTCCATGGTCGGTTCATTTTTCCCTCCCTAATCCCATAGGGTTTGCATCCTTGGGCTTGCAAAGGGGTCTCTCTCTTTCTTTTTTTTTTGTATTTTTTTATTTTTTTGCAGAGGGGTCTCTCTCCTTATTTGTCCCCAATGAAGTCCCTATACAAGGGGAATCAACCCCCTTCAAATATTGGGAACAAGCATATAGATATCACAAACACTGACATCGGGAATGTAGAATAGGATTAGTTCCTGGTAAGATGTTCCCAACCAGTGGGAAGATCCAAGGATTGTATGTCACTAGTCCTATCAGGCCTGGTTAATGCAGAAGCCTACCTAATGGTTGTCTTATCATCTAAGATGATCATGACCCTACCAAACCACTACATCCCAGATGAAAGGGTGGTTATAAATACAGAAGGATAGGTGGTACTAGACATAAGACTGGACATTGTAGAAGAGGTCTTCCACCCCAAAAGGGCATAGATAAGTTCTATGATTTCTATGTCAAAAAAGGACTCAGATGGTTCAGGAATAAAGTTGAGGATTCATATGATATCATAAAAAAATATTACCTCTAGAAACCCCTCCCAAAGAATAAACTAGATAAGATAAACATCAGGAGGGGGTATTTAAAAGATGACATCTAGGCGGCAGTGACACTACTAAGCCAAGTGTATGGACTACCTCAATCCATCCAGCTTGAGTACTAGGTGATCCTTCTGATAGAGAAGATCAGAAATCATAAGGCCATGTTCGATTGGGCCACCATCATAAGTGACCAACTAGATGAGCAACTGATTGTGGTGAAACACAATCCAAAATTATATATGATTACATATATAGTGTACTTATTAGCCACACAGGAAAACTATCTGAGACTATTGAAAAGAGTAAACATCAGTGACCCAAATGAATGGCATCATATTGTATATCCACTACTGGTAAAGAGGGAAAATATGCTAGAAGATAGTCCAGACTATAGGATAGTGAATGATTCTTTCATCTTTGCGATCATCCGATCCATTGAAGGTGATTTCACGAAGAGAATGTCAGAAGAAGCCATTTCCAAAGTAAAGGCCATTGGGGCCTATTACATATAGTTTAGGACATTTACATACATCTGGGTGACAGGATCTATCTTGAAACCCAAGAATCTACCCAGGTACCCATTTGATTGAGTAATTGTTCTAGAAATGTCCAAGCAGCTTGTAGATGCTTATGAGCACATAAAGAATAAGAAGAAGCATTGTTGGGACTTCCCTATTCTTCTGGGCCTGTACACTCTCCAAGATATAAATTTTTTCAAATCCTTGGCCTTTGAGTGAGATGAGTGCCCACTTCATGTAAGGAAACTCAGGTGCGGAAACAACTTCCTACACTAATATCTATAGGAAACTATTGTGCAAATTCTTTTAAATCCTTACAATTTCAGATTTGTTAACTACTTTAACAATGATATTGCAGCCGCATACCGTGCATGTAGAAAATAGAGAATGACACAATGATTTACCCTGGGGAAAACCTTTCGGTAAAAAACCCTAGCACTCCAAAACCTGCACAATGTATTATCTTCAACACAACGGTTACAACACACTTGCAATGCAAGTTCTTTCAAGAGACAATCGACACTCTAAGACAAATCCAGTAGCACCAGATCATACCAACAATACACTCTTTTCATATCTTTTCCTGTGACCCTAAAAAACACTTATATCATGCGCTTTCCTTTTTAGGGCAACTTCCAAGGATAGTTGTATTAGGGTTTTACCATTCTCTGAGAAAATAGGAACCCTAAAATATTTTTCAAGCCGATGCCCCGAACCCCACAGTTGGGAACAAAGGAGGAAGAGTGTAAAGTACTCAACTTTATCAGTTGCCACATGTCTTGCATGTCTTCACCTATCATTGAAATCTCTTAGAAATAGATCTTATGTGTCATAGGAATCTGTCATAACCATTTCAGCCATGATCTCCTTACACACAATTCAAGATGCTAACACATCAAGTGGAGTGACACATCAACATGCCAACTAGACATGTATACTCACACTTAATTACATTATTTGCAAGAAAATACATTTTACAAAACAAATAATAAGAATAGGAATTATCCAAGGTTGAGACACCTTATTCCTAACATTCTCCCACTTGTCAAACACCTTGTAAGAGAAATAGGAACATAACAGGAACTAACCGCTATAGGCCAAAAGGCCCATAGACTCCAAACACCATATGAACTTTGCAGTGCCCACTGGTTTTATTAATGCATCTACAAAATTCTTCATAGTATCTACCTTCTCCAAATTTACCTTTCCATCTTCCACCATATCTCTCACAAAGTGAAATTGCACATCAATGTGCTTCATTCTGGCATGGAAAGTTGGATTCTTCGCAAGGCAAATAGCATTCTGACTATCACACCAAATAGTAATCTGTTCTGCATCAACACCAACATCAGAACACAATCTCCTAAGCCAAATGGCTTCCTTACAAGAATGAGTAGCAGCCATGTACTCAGCTTCTATAGTGGACAAAGCAACCATAGGTTGTCGCTTACTCATCCAACTGATGGCACCACCAAACATAGTGAACACATAAGCATTGGTGGATCTCCTACTGTTAATATCACCTGCCCAATCTGAATCAACAAACCCATGAATACAAACTGAATGCGGAGATCCAGAAGAGTTATCATGATAACATATGGAGTAATCTGATGTACCCCTCAAATATTTGAATACTTGCTTAACTATATCCCAATGTACCTGTCCGGGGTTAGCCATAAACTAACTCAAGACTCCCTCTACTTGGGCAATGTCTAGTCTAGTACAGACCATAGCATACATAAGACTACCAACTGCACTAGCATAAGGTACTCTACTCATGTCCTCCACCTCACTAGGAGATTTTGGACAATCATATACAGATAACTTTGTTCCCACTGAAACAAGAACACATAGTGGTCTACAATCTACCATGCTGAACCTGTCCAACACAGAATTCACATACTTACTCTGACTCAACCAAAGTTTTCTGTTAGACCTATCTCTACTAATTTCCATACCCAAGATGTACGTTTCTGCCCCAAGATCTTTTATCTCAAACTGTGCTAACAACTGAGATTTAAAATCAGAAATCATACCCTTACCCTTCCCAAACAGTAACATAGCATCAACATATAATGCAATAATAAGAAGGCGATCATTTTCAACTCTAAAATAAACACAATGATCTGATTTGATCTTACAAATCCAATTGACAACACAAAGGCATCAAAATTAGGGTACCACATCCTAGGAGATTGCTTCAAACCATATAGAGATTTCTTTAATCTAAAAACTAAGGATTCTTTACCTCTAACAATGTAGTGCTCAGGGTGTGACATATAAATCTCTTCCTCCAAATCACCATGAAGGAAAGTTGTCTTCACATCCATCTGTTCTATCTCTAAATCATATGATACAACAAGAGATAAAAAAAATCTAATGGATGTCAACTTTGCAATAGGAGAGAATATTTGACCATAATCTATTCCCTCTACTTGTGAATACCCCTTTGCAACCAATCTATCTTTGTACCTTTCAACACTGCCATCTGCACAGAATTTCTTCTTGAACACCCATTTACAGCCAATAGATTTTCTCTCTTTAGGCAAAGGTACAAGGTCCCAAGTTTTGTTTTTTTCTAATGAAGCCAT